>JACJUY010009844.1:2645-20341 GCA_014220935.1 Platorchestia sp. MABIK | reverse complement strand
GTGAATGTTTAGCTAGCCATTCATTAACCCAATATCCATTTGCGGAGTTTATTCCCCTTTTTGATCGCAAAGCCAATGAATAAGCTTGCTTTGGACACTGCGAACCTATCCCGACAATACATTGTAAACTACCTCCGAGCCTGCTAGCGGCGCGCCACTTCAGTCACGAGAACGTACGTGTGAACGCGAGTGTTTTGACCACAGTCAATGAGTGTGACTGACAGAAAAACTGACCGTGTGAAAGGCCCTTTAGGCGCTGAGGTGTGATACAGACACAAGTTAGGGAAAACTTCATTGTAAAAAGGCCCAGAATTTATAAATTCACCAGAAATTCGCCAACTAAGGCGTGTGTGACTACAATACCGGCGTGTGAACGCATTACGCAGGCATTCCTCACGCGCGCCGCACTTATTGTTTCATCTCGAGTCTCGTTACGCAGGCAATTTAGCGACGTATTTATTGTTGCACAGTTTTGTTCGCCTAACACGGATCGAGAAAATTTAGGGCGTCCAAGCTGGTTTGAGGTGGTGTAGCGAGGTGTGGTGTAGCGAGGTGTGGTGTAGCGAGGTGTGGTGTAGCGAGGTGTGGTGTAGCGAGGTGTGGTGTAGCGAGGTGTGGTGTAGCGAGGTGTGGTGTAGCGAGGTGTGTTGTAGCGAGGTGTGGTGTAGCGAGGTGGTGTAACAAGGCAGTGTAGCAAAGTAGTGTAAAAATGCAATGTATTTGTGAACTAGAGAACTAAAACTAGGACTGCATTGCAATAAGCAAAGGTATTCTTTTAAATAAAAAAATTTACTTACATCAAACAGCAGTCAACCAAAGTGTCTTTTTAATCGGAAACAATCAGACACTTCTATGTTGTAAACGGTGTTCCTTTAAACAAAAAAACGTATTCACTCCACACAACAGCAAGCGAAATTGTTCTTTCAAATACTTAGAAACAAGCATTCACTCCTGTTTTGTAATTTTTTAAAAAAACTCCTTCACTTTACATAGCTGTTTAAACAAAGTTTTCATGCAAATGGAAGCAATCATTTTACTTATAGTTGGTGTTATTTTGAACAGAAAATACGTATATACGCCACACAGCAGTAAACGAAAGTGTTCTTTCAAATAAAAGCAACTAGTTTCTTCATGGGCGATAATGGCGGACATGTTCTTTTTCTCTCGAGTTCTTGAGTTTCAGAATTGCAGCACGTAATTGGTTGCCAGTGCCTGCAATATCAGCAAGTACAGCCTCTAAGAAATATTGCGGACATAATTCGTTCGAATACTCGCAAATATGAACGGCGAAGAGTGTGTTTCTCGCTCAAGGCTAAAAACGCCCTCTCAAAAAAGAACTTTTATGGTTTGGTTAAAATAATGATACTAAACTTTCTAATTTAAATTCAGGCGTTTTCATCTATTTGTTCCCTTTCATACCAGGCTATGATATGATTAACGTGTTTTTAAGAAAGATACGAATATTTTAGGCCTAAAAAATACATTTAAAATTATCAACAGCCTGAAAATTTTTAATGGATATAACACAGAGATGTAATGATGGGAGGTAAGATGTTGGTTAGGATTTCATTTTCATAAGAAAGTGAACTGAAATTTTCTGGTTGATTAATTAATTGTATAGTTGTGTCGGCCTCACGGTAGAGGAAACAAGGTAGGGTCAAACCAGTCTCTTTTTCGTCGACTGTGTGGGTTTGCTGACGTCACGGCAACGAACCAATAGCAGCGCTCAAATTGCTTCTGGTAGCACTGCTACCCCAAAATCCGTCACCACTATTGGCCTAACGATATGGCAGTTTGGTGACGTCATAAAGTTTGTTTGAAATAAAGCCTTTCTATTGGCTACCCGAACAAGAAGAAGTGTAATTTCCCCCATAGAAATGACCCTACCTTGTTTCCTCTACCGTGATAGGCACTGACCTGAGCGGTAGGAGGAGGCAGAGGCTCAGCGGGCGCTTCCTGCTGCACGATTTGGCGAAGCTGAAAAACAGTGAGAGCAAAATGATAGTGAAGATTTGCTTACAGGGAATTATTTTTATCATCAATATTTTAATTTTCTAAATCAGATTGCGGCACTGGTGTGTAGCATTTTCGGGTATTAAAGGTACTGGAAATCCCATGATAAATGTTGTGATAATCACTATTATAAAAGTTGCCGCGTCCGTCCGTCCGTCCCTCCGTCCGTGTGACCCCCTCTTGATTATGGTATCCACAATGCGCAATCGGCATGTTTTTAGAATAGAATTTTTCTATGGAGCTTTCTCTGTTGAAATTCATCATGTCGCTTTGATATTTTTAATTGATAATGCAAAAAGAAATGTTTTAAATTCGTTCGCCCAGGAACCTGGCTACCATTGGGTATAAGGCCCAAGAATTTGGAACTTGAGTTATTGTTTTCAAAATTGTGATTTTCTTGAAAAGCTTTGAAGAGATAATAGACGACATTTCAGAATGAAATTCCGGCAAAAGAGGCCACCAAAGATAGAAATGTGTACAACCGCAAGAGAGAAGTAGCAAGACTCCGACAGTAAGAAAAACATCGAAGACGATCGTATGAACGACGCGAAATGGCAAGACGAAGCAATGTTGCTCGCCAACGAAAAGCTAGAGCAAAATTGGCCCTTGA
This sequence comes from Platorchestia sp. MABIK, assembly GCA_014220935.1. Lineage (NCBI taxonomy): Eukaryota > Metazoa > Arthropoda > Malacostraca > Amphipoda > Talitridae > Platorchestia > Platorchestia sp. MABIK. Next base: position 17,718 of record JACJUY010009844.1, on the reverse strand, counting down.
CCGGCGTTTGGAAATTCTACGGAATAATGCAGAGCAATACCGAGTAGCTGAAGAGAGCTTAACACATGAAAGAAGCGAGGAAATTCTTCGTCATAGCGCTGGACAACATTGAGTGGCACGAGAGAATTCAACTCAAGAAATAAGGGATGAAATTCTTCAGACTAATGGCGACCAGCGCGTGTGCACTAGTTATCATAATTATCAATGTAATTATTACCAGTGTACACGGCTCATAAAAAATAACGGAATTCAATTATCACAACTATAGCGTAGTGATAATTTAATAATTAATAATAATTATTAATTCTTAATTTATAGAAAAACATTTATATACTTTGTGTGTAATTTCGCCTACGTTATTACAATGGGACTCTCATTGAACACATTGAAATGGTCGGTGTGTGTGTCTGCGACGCTCACAAGGACGCTCAATGACCGTATCTGTGATACGAGTTTCACCAGTGCACAAGTACAAGAATATTTTAATCGCGGGTACTATTGGGATGGATGTATTTGTTTGCTATCTACATCTTGAAACGTTTTTAAAGGAAACTACCGAATCCCGTCTTTTTAACGGGTCATATGTACACTGGTGTTCGATAAAGCACATAAATCCAGTAATCAGGTCGGTAAAACATCAAAACACTTCGATCACTTGAAAAACTGACAATGTACAATGAACGGGTCTGCGAGTTCCTGCGATTAAAATATTCTTGTATTTGTGCACGGGTGAAACTCGTATCACGAATACGGTGATTAAGCACATCCAGCTTGATTCCAATGTGTTACAAATTACCGGTCTCTTCCTGTCATTTATTAGCTTTAGTATTCCCAAATGTAAATCCTTAAGAGCGTCACAGACACACGGACCAAGGAAGAAACTGCATTTTATTATCTAGTCGATATTCTATTTCTGATTGACCACAGCAGCCACAACGGATGTGATTTAACCAGTGATGCACTATTTAGTTAATTGCAGATGAACAGTAGGTGTAAGCCTCCCTAATGCCGTGAAATGTGTTCACAAGAGAGGGATGAGGGAGGTATCACTTAGTATGGAATTGGTGTGAACTAGGAAAAAATGATAGGCGTTGAAAGAAAAAGGATAAAATAGAGTTGAAATTAGTCTCATCACAACGTATTAAAGACTAGCTACCCACAACGTATTAAAGACTAGCTACCCACAACGTATTAAAGACTAGCTACTCACAACGTATTAAAGACTAGCTACTCACAACGTATTAAAGACTAGCTACTCACAACATATTAAAGACTAGTTACTCACAACGTATTAAAGACTAGCTACTCACAACGTATTAAAGACTAGCTACTCACAACGTATTAAAGACTAGTTACTCACAACGTATTAAAGACTAGTTACTCACAACGTATTAAAGACTAGTTACTCACAACGTATTAAAGACTAGTTACTCACAACGTATTAAAGACTAGTTACTCACAACGTATTAAAGACTAGCTACTCAAAACGTATTAAAGACTAGTTACTCACAACGTATTAAAGACTAGCTACTCACAACGTATTGAAGACTAGCTACTCACAACGTATTAAAGACTAGTTACTCACAACGTATTAAAGACTAGTTACTCACAACGTGTTAAAGACTAGTTACTCACAACGTATTAAAGACTAGTTACTCACAACGTGTTAAAGACTAGTTACTCACAACGTATTGAAGACTAGTTACTCACAACGTATTGAAGACTAGTTACTCACAACGTATTAAAGACTAGCTACTCACAACGTATTAAAGACTAGTTACTCACAACGTATTAAAGACTAGCTACTCACAACGTGTTACAGACTAGTTACTCACAACGTTTTAAAGACTAGTTACTCACAACGTGTTAAAGACTAGTTACTCACAACGGGTTAAAGACTAGTTCCTCACAACGCGTTAGAGGCTGGTTACTCACATGGATAAAAATTTGATGCCATGGACTCGGTAAAAGCGTTTAAGAAATTGATGATTGGATGGTCTTGCGTACGAAAAATTGGCCGTAAACTGGGAAAAGCTCAGCATAATTTTTGACTTTTCAAGGAAGGAAGCCAAAAGAAATTGTGATAGAACTGTGAATTTCTCACACTAAGCCTCTATCGCGTTTTGTGGATCTGGCGGTGCATAACTAAGACATTTGCCCGCCATATGGTGTGTTTTGTGTGCCATTTTTTACAACACACAGTGAAACGCAAAGTTTTGTTGGTTTGCTCTCGTAACAAGACGGCTCAAAAATTCGAACGAGACGAGGAGTGTAAAGAATTACCCCATGAAAAAAATGACGTGGAAAGTCTACGGAGTGAGCAATCCGCAGTTCAATATCAAACACCGAAGTGTGGCGTTATTTTAATAAAAAAAAAAAATCATCGTCAAGAATAAGAGAAATAAGAAAAAAATATTGGAAAATGAGTCTTTATGTCTTATATTTAGTTGTGGCTTTAGATGCTCTAGAGAATGTTACTCTTAAACATGACACACATTTACTAAAGAACTCAAGATGTGCTTTGCATTTATCCCGTAATTCTACATGTACACCGCATTTACCAAATAACCCTTCATGCACCCTCATTTTTCAAGTAACCATTAATGTTCCTTGAATTTGCTAAATAACCCTAAATGTGTCCCCTATTTACCAAATAGTCTTACATGCACCTGGTATTTTCCACATAGCCCTAAATGTTGCCCGCATTTACCAAATTTACCTAAATACATATGCCCCACATTTACTCAGTAACCTAACCGTGCCCTAAGTGAACTAAGAGAGTGAACTAAGAGAGTGAAACAATTTTTGTGTTGCGGCGAAATTAACGCAACTTTCCTCGCCCAACAGCACAACTTCTGATGAACAAAAATTGCTGCATTAAATCATGGAATAAAGCGACTTGACGTGATACACCAACGCGTTGTACAGAGTGACCGATAAGTAAGGTACCTTTTTAAAATTACTATGACAATAAAACTACGAATAGGAAAGATTTTTGGTTAATTCAGGATGAATGAGGATATTTCAAAGTATTCTACCAGCGTACCAAGTCTACCGATAATCACAACACAGAAACGATTCAAGTGTTAAAAGCAAATTTTGCAACCAGAATAATTTCTCGTTTGGTGATATACAGTGGCCGTCTCGATCTCCAAATGTAAGTGCTCCTGATTTCTTTTTCTGGGGATACTTGAAGGAAAGTGCTTACATTGAAATGCCTGAAATTTCACGGCAACTGAAACTAAACCTCATTCAAGAGATCAACAACATTTCACCAGAGACAGTAAGGAAAGTAATGAACAACACCGTTGAAAGAGCACGACATAATTTGACCAATAATGGAGGTCATTTAAAAAGATATTATCTTCCATAGTTAAATGTATTTTATTGCTTCATTTATAAATTCATATTAAGCTTTAAAATTTTTCTTCATTCTCAATTAACTAAATCACTTTACCATTTTTATATTTATAGCTATAATAATTTTAAAGAGGAACCTTAATTATGGGCCACCCGGTACCATGCGTGTTTCACTAACGCGTTGTATTAATGTACTCACTAATGCGTCGTACTAATGCGCTACATTAAAGCGTTGTACTGATTTACTAGACTAAAGTGTTGTATTAATGCGTTATATTAATGGGTTGTGCCTGTGTGCTACACTAACGCGTTGTACTAATGTATTCACTAATGCGTCGTACTAATGTGCAACACTAAAGCGTTGTAATGATATACTAGACTAAATTGTTGTATTACTGAGTTATATTAACGCGTTGTGCCTGTGTGCTACACTAACGTGCTGTATTAACGTGCTACTCCGACGTATATCAGAAACACCGATGTAAAACGCTTTTACATCATACAGATGTAAAACACGTGAGTGTGCGAGGCTTTGTCTTTTCAGCGCTGGAGTGCAGCTGTAGTTAGGCGATCAAAACGAAATGGTACGATACATTCGTAGGGAACTGAGGGAAATGCGTAACAAATGCTATGACGTTGGTTCACTAATTAATTTTAGTGAGCAAAATTGCGGGTCGAGAGAGAGCAAAATTGCGGGTCGAGAGAGAGCAAAATTGCGGGTCGAGAGAGAGCAAAATTGCGGGTCGAGAGAGAGCAAAATCAGATTGACATTGATTGTAATTATGTAGTGCTCTCATTAAAGTGACGGTCCTTGGAAATGTAAAATCACGGACATTGATTAAAATTAAGCAATATCTCCATTCGAAATTACAGAGCTTGATGAAAAGTACGTTACTGAATGATTACAATTATGAGCTGTGAAAGTGTAAAATCACTGATCTTGATAAAGGTAACATTGTGTCTTGCATGAAATCACGGCCCTATAGATCCTGGAAGTTTAGCGTATAAACAATGGGAAATGAAAAAATTCTGAAAACTCTATAAAATGATTAAATTTTAAGGCAAACCATGCGAAATTTTACGAGAAACACTGAGGTTAAAAAAAATTCTACCTAGTAATATAATTGGGCAAGATAGACACAAAAAATGCAAAACTTCAACGTAAAAATACTGAAGGTAACTCTAATTTATAAAAAAGCATGCAGTGTGGGCATAAAAACACAACATTGATATATTGAGAGTGTGAAGCAGAAGCATGAGTTTGGTCGTCATGTGACCAGCGTTCTCGGGACAAACCTGAAAAAAATACAGTTACAGGATTTGAACAATGTGAAGTCCATGGCATCACTGCAATTGCTCCACAGCTATGCACCATGGGCGGATTTTAAGACTTTTTACGCTCTTATGCTGTCGTACAGCCGGAAGTAGAAGCCGGCTTGTTGTGCGCAACCCCAACCACATGCGCACACTGTAGATTTGTCTACCGTACGTGATGTTTCCAGGTGATGTACTCCTGTTTATGCGCTGTTCTGAGATCACGCGGCATTTGAAAACTGCGCACGGTTGCCATTTGCTGTGCCCACAAATTTTACTGGAAGTACCTCGAACTAGAGAATTAAAATAAATTGGATTAGGCAAGTAAGTTTCAGCCTCGCAAACCGCAACAAAGGCTTTCTAAAGAGAAGGATATTAGCACCTTTTATGATCGACTTTATAGAATGCGGAACCTATGCACAAGGTGCACAGAAACAGTAAGGTAAGATTAGATTAAATGTTAGTTTAATCTTCCCTAACCGCTAAAAAAGCGATCCAAAGAGAGGAAAGAGAAAGGCATCATTTAGTATGCAGATAAGGGAACGGGGAATCCATGCAGAAGGGGCATAGAAACAGTAAGTTAAGAAAAAAATTGTGAAATATAACAAAAGTTGAAGAAGAATGTAGAAGGTGCTGAAAAACCAGGCATCAGTGAACCGAAAAAAGTTTGTTACAAAACCAAAATCCTATCCTATTTCAACAAAAGGATTGCCGACACATCCCATAGCTTTTGAAATAAAGAATATCAGCAACAACATCCCGCAAGGTACACTAATCGACTGGTAAACTCTCTCAGCTGGCGGTAACGCGTCGACAACTTGAAATGTTTCAAGAACTGAGGCATACAAATGAGAACAAAACACACGAGCGAGCTAATCGACCTCATCTGACAACGCAATTTAGTTGGTATGAACGCAGCCTGAAGCGACAATATGAACTCCCTGACAAGAAAATGTCGATCAAACGAGCGGCACAGAATCCCATTGCGACGATAATAATGCAAAGACTTGAAATGTATTTGTTCTTGTATTTATTTGCTGGAACTGCATATGCTTTTTGTTGTGTAATTGGAATGACAGAGATGCAACGACTTGCTACAAATTTATTCATTGTTGGTCGCGCATTTGCAGCCAACGCAGCAGGGGATCGGCTACAGGTCACCACCAGATCACACTTGCACCTGATCACAGGCCGGACTTTCAGGCAATTTTGCATGCAATGCACGTCGTCGGAGCGGTACAGCTGTAAGGTGTACGCTTTTTTAAGAAGACATGGCAACAGACAAGAGAAGTTTTATGGCAACTATGTTCAAGCACGTATTAGTCACCAGAAATTCACTATTATTAATATGGTTATTCATTTAGTTCAAAAATTTCTTGCCACACCTGGAAAGAGCGATGAGAAAGGACCATTCATAATTAACTGTAGAGGGAATCTATGCACAAGGGGTGTTCCAATATAGAATATCCTGAGCAGCGAGTAGGAATAAAAAAGAAGAAACAAACAAACAAAAAAGAAATATCGAAGATGGTATGGGCATTGAGAAAAGCAAAGTGGGCACTAATGACGGACGTATACCGAAGGCCTATCTATAAAAAATAACGGTTGAAATTTTTATAATTATTTTTAATACAAACTTTTTCCTCATCCGCAAAATTTTCACAAAGATGTGATAAAAAAAATAAATTTCTGTATTCAATGAGGCAGAGTATGTCAAAATCGATTCTCCACTTCAAATTTTATAGCATTTAAAAGAAACTTATTTTTTAAATACCCTGCATTTGTCGCCATCGCAACTGGGTATCAACAGTATCCCCCCTGGGGGCGCTAGTCTGGTCGCAAATGTGCCCCGCATTTCCTCAATAATTCTATGTTCCATCTGAACTGTGCGAGGGGAATTTTCGTGTTACGGTGAAATTAACGCGACTTTCCTCGCCCAACAGCACAACTTCTGGTGGTCAAGAAATTGCCGCATTAAATCATGGAATAAAGCGACTACATGACAATGTTACGCTAACTCGCTCTACTAACGTGATACACTAACTCGCTCTACTAACGTGAGACACTAACTCGCTCTACTAACGTGATACACTAACTCACTCTACTAACGTGATACACTAACTCGCTCTACTAACGTGATACACTAACTCGCTCTACTAACGTGATACACTAACTCGCTCTACTAACGTGATACACTAACTTGCTCTACTAACGTGATACACTAACGCGTTCTACTAACGTGATCCACTAACGCGTTCTACTAACGTGATCCACTAACGCGTTCTACTAACGTGATCCACTAACGCGTTCTACTAACGTGATACACTAACGCGGTCTACTAACGTGATACACTAACGCATTGTACTAACGTGACACACTAACGCGTTTTACTTACGTGATACACTAACGCGTTTTACTAACGTGATACACTAACGCGCTTTTCTAAGTTACCCAAGCATGGTCAGCTCTCTAAAGGTTACTCCCGCCACAAAAATGTTCAGCACATTACAGTGTAAAATACAGGCAACAGCTGGTGAAGGACGTATCAATAACCAGCTGAACAGCTTAGATGGCTGGTTGTCCATTGACGCCGATACAAAACAATACAATTATGCAACCCATTGAGGAAATGATTCACTAACATAAGTTAGTTTGAGCCATTCTAATCACAACAAAGGTGTTCCAAAAAACACCACAGAGAGAGGCACCATTTAGCATTGAGTTTAAGGAAACGCAGAATGTAAAAATAAGGTGTATTCCCACACAAGATTCTCCGTGCATAGAAATAGAAAGTTGCGAAGGAAGTTTTTGAAGTAAGAGAAAAGTTGGAGAAGAAATTAAGAGGTACTGAAAAAAAAGACGGCAGTGAACCGAAAATTGATGATCCGGAGCAAATGAAAAACCTTTTCTACATAGTTCAACCAAAGGAAGGTCAACCTAACCTCCAGCTTGGGACTTCACATCCTCCCCATATAAACGCTAATAACCAAAGATTAGTTATACCCCTTGAGGAAACTACCAAAATTCGAGCGCTTTAGCAAAATAGGGGCGACCGACCGCCCCAATGACCAGAGCAGGGTCGAATTTAGCACGCTCAGGAGCGTCAATATATATACAATGCACAGGCAGCTGTAGATGTAACCTTTGAATCTCTCGAAAAACTGGACGCACAATTTACATATTTTTTTCCAGGAGAATTTAGGGTGTCGGCGGCGTTGAGACTTTACGGCGCCAATAGACGCCCAAAATTCTATTTACGAGATTTTGCAGCAAAGAAATTAGCGCAAGTTTGATCATTTGTTACCGTGGTAAGCGAATGAGCAACAACAGCGATGGTTTGCTGGACCCTCGTTGTTGCAACTGCTAAGTCGGAATAATATCAAAACAATCATCACAACTTTCATTTTAGATTACAGGTCTAATTTTCCTGCAGAATATAAGTTGACCAATTATTTTACTTGTCTCTGATGGCTTAGAATGATGCTCAAGCTTCCCGAAACCCAACCCTATCTAAACGAACAAAACTTTCACCACAACTTTCAGTTGGAGACTAAATTTATTCTAACTCTGATTTTAACTTACCGTTCACTCACAGAAAATTTACCTTTTGAATGTTGAAATGATTTTACGATTCAAATGTACTAAGTCACATACAGGAGCCGATCCAAATATCGTCTAGTACTAGAAACGTGCAACCAAGATACACGATAATAATTAGATCCTGCGCCTTGTAGGGAAATAACATTCAAACAAACTTTTGCTCGCTAATCAACACGTATACCTTGCTCACATTTGTAAAATGAGGTAAAAATTAGAAATCAGACAAGTTTTGCATGAATTATGCAAAATGCTATGAATTTCAAAAAAAAATCTAAAATGCACCAGCTTCCACAACAGTTGTACAAGACATTTCAGAGCAGCACAGACACAACAACGAATAAAATGAGAGCCTGCAAACATATACTGAAGGACGAAACTCTCTGTGAAGATCGGCAGCCTCCTCTGGAGAAAAAGAAAACTGGAAACCAAGCTCAGTTTCTGGTTTTTCTCCCACGGTCTCTCAATGCAGATGCCATATTACAAGCCAAGCGCTATCGACTTGTGACTACGACTTCATTAGAACATGTTTTTATCTCTTTTTGAAGACTTGACGCTAAGATCATGCAAATTTGATTGCGACGTGTGACTGCGGCTTCATCAGCATAATTTTTATCTCTTCTGGAATACTTGTCGCTAAAATTCCTCGAATCACATATTTCGAGGTAACGCTACGGCTCCATTAGCGTAATTTTTATCTCTTTTGCAATACTTGTCGCTAAAATAGTACTTATTTCATGTGCGAGCTCAAGGTTACGGATTTCAGTGCCGCTCACGCGAGAGATATTTCAATGTTATGCAAACAAAATCAGCCAATTAGTGTTTAAAAAGGCCTTGGTTAAGGCTTGAACTTCATGTCTCGGGTTCAGGGGAGACGCGATCAAAGTAAACTTCCTTCTATAGCTCACTCAAAAAACAGTAGCTCTGAGAGACAATTGGCTGGTGTTTATGATGTTGTTCCTTTGTAAGCCGTACAATGACGCGTTCTATGAGCATATTTAAGTGAGATTAGATGATTTCAGAGGAGTCATGTGCGTCATTTTCAGCAATCAGGGAATCTCGACTGAAGATGGCCGTGACTGAAAATTGACTTCAGATAAATTGTTTGCGTCGTATTCGACAATCAGAACATCCCGACTAAACAAATACGTGGCTGATAATTGATTTCTGAGCTATTGTTAAAGTCGTATGAAGTAATCGGAGAATCTTCGGGGATCACGACTACCAACAAAATCGATGTTTGGCTAGGCGTTAGATTGCCAAACAATGAATTTTTTATAAAGGTAAAGGTGGCAGCAGACGTTCTTCTGCCAACTTGGGTATGCTGAAAGCTGATTTTTTCCATGTCAAAATTTTTGAGACTGAGTTCTTTCAAATAAAATTTGAGCCCTGAACATGATCGTGCAAGGCAAGTTGACGAAAGAACTTTTGCTGTACTGTATAACGACGCCGTATATTGCTTGGAAATTGTGCTTCGAAGTGTATTCTCATCGTTTACATAAACAGAAGGCTTGCGAGGGCAACATCACATGGCGCATGACTTGCACGATGTGAACACTTCCATAGAAATATCACTTAATGGTGACGCACATTCAAACAACAAATTTAGGTCAATACTGGTTTCAAGTATCACAAATTAGAAAAAAATCAAATTAACCATAATAAATGATTGATCAACTTCTGGTGTCACGATAGTTTTTCGTCCTATAAAAATGTTTCGACTTTTCCAAGTGAACTACACGACATTTTTTCTGACACAAATTTTTAGTAAGATACATATAACAAATTAAGTTTCTGAATTAATTTAAGACCCTCGACAGCAAAAAAATTTGGTAAATTTAACCCAAAATTGCTGGACTTGAAAGAAAGTAGCGCTAAGGGCTGTAGAGTGATAACTTTCTAACGACGCGTTGTATTTACAAAAGTAATGTCAGCTTCAATTTGTGATTTTACCAAAATTTTGTAGTTCGTGAGATACATGTTCTTGTTGAAAACTGCTTGTAAAATACCAATTTGCTGTCAAGATGTTCATTACAAGTTCTATCTTTTCATCAAAACAGTCGAGGAACGCAACTTGCATTCTGATTTTGCATCTTGTAACATAATATGATAAATATTGTAAAGCGCATATTCATGCGCTCTTTTAATAATGTGTGCTGCTTTTGAATCTAACACATTTTGCCGTTCTTTTTTGCTGACGAGGGCCCTAAAATATCATATAGTGGACAAAATGTGATTATCTGTTACAGGGAATGATCATTTTGCTTTGAAATCGCATTAAAAAAACACTATTACAGCTGAAGGACAATTTTCTCGAAAACCGCACGGATAACCCTAAATGTGAAAGGGAAACATACCTGTTCACCAAGTATATTTGAACTAAAAGCTTAAACTCACAACTTGAAGTTCATCTCTGCTAACACAATTTATTCCCACAAAAGGAAATGAAGTTCCCCCATGACCATGTTACTTGACATCGGTTACCGCAATGGGTTAAACTGAAGTTCAATATACAATTCAAATTTCAAGTTAAAAGTCGTAAGTAACTTTATAAATACCGAAGAAAAACAGGGTCCATTAAATACCATTAATTTTTACGGAGTGTTAAAATTCATCAAACAACACATTCAAACGACTCAATGAGGCTCACTAGTATTTACGATGCCCTCCAAGGGTGTACATGAAAAATGCATCATGCAAACTTAAAAAAAATGTAAACTTTACAATTTAAAGATTGTAATGAGGCAGTAGTTGCAATGAGGCAGTCGTATCAATTTTGAGGCAATATAAAAGGGAGAGAAATACTTGAGCTTCAAAAACGACCGTAGTGCAAGCTCCTTTTCTAAAACGCACTGTGGAAGATAATAAATAATTACGTGGTTGATCTTGAATTTTCCAACACTATAGTACTGGCTAATCATGCAGCTCATGCAAAAAATTAGTTGGTAATACAACATGCTTATGACGTAGGTACATAGCTGTCACCCTGCCGAATGGGTGACCTTGTGAAACCTACTCACTTATTTCCATGATACTCCAGAACGTGGACGCATTTTGTAACTGAATGGAGACCAATCGTACTAGTAACATTTGCTGCTGTACTGGACATCTCTTGTTTCTTTGGTACCTCTATTTTCTCACATCTCTCCTCTTTGATATCGACTCCCAATTTTAAAATTTAAGCTAAAAATCTAGCTTAAAAAGGTTGAAAACATTCGTATTCATCATTCAATCTGAATTACATATACGCACATTTGTTTAGCTGTAACTTTTCAGTTCGTGCCTCGGTCACTTAGAAAAGTTTCAGTTTCATGCATCCATTGAATTAATGCATGCACCGAGGACGTCGTGAGCGCAGCTTCTCTATCCGCTATTGTCATCATTGCCCTTTATATCTTCGTTTGCAGCTGTACTTTTATATTTTCTCTAACTGCTTCCTCTTCCAAACTCGAATTCCTAGACTTGATAAGAAAAAATGGAGGAAAATTTACGAGTACATAGGGTTTCTAGATTTACTTGTGTAATATCCAGAAATTATGTTTCACGACCAATGAGGCAACCCAGAATTATTATTGGGATACCATGTTCTCCAAAAAAAAGAGATTTCTCAGTTATCTCGCTTTCGAGGACCAGTTTAGAACATAACAGCCAGCATCAACACAGCGGCGACCGTGAAGCTCTCTAACATTGCTTCACATTCCGTTGCCTCAGAGCACGATAACACGAATTAGCCTGGAATCGTTCAGCCGAAGATACAAACATGTAAAGGAAAAAAATTCACTTTTCTTACGTAGTACTGCAATTCATGCTCAGGTTCCACACGTTCACACGGATTTATTTGCGTCAAGTGAAAGCTAAAATTTTGTAAAAGGTAGACATACGAGTTTAAGAAGCAATAGAAAATCATGAAAACGTATTCAGAAAGCGTAAGCGTAATGGGAAACTTGAGTCATTAACTTCGGAAAAGTTTGGGTACATACGAAACATCATGATTGATTTATACTACCTGGCAGCCCACAGCTGTCAGAAGAATAATTCTCAAAGACTGGTGCAGTTTTATATCTAAATTTTATGGTCTCCACACCTTGGACTAGATAGAAAAAATGAATGAAATTATCAACGCAAATATTTTTTGTTGGCAGACGAGTAAAACTAAAGTGCTGCATGGCATGGCACAGCTTGAACTTTAATACAAAGCTACACGCGTTCTGGTATCATCAACCACTTAAACTTGAATCGAAACTATGTTCGTACTAGTATGATGAAAAATTTAAAATTTAATTCAAAGCTATACACTTTCTGGTATCATCAAGGCAACCACAATGTCTTTGTTCCGTTTTCAATCAAAATAATATCAAATAGCAAATCAAATCTCACTGTTATGATAACGGCTGTAAAATATGAAAACTCAAGCAACAACTGAGAGTGAATCTGAACATTTCACTGAATAATTTTGGACAAATGTTACAAGAAAGGATTTCATGGGGCTTCATTTTGAGGACGAATGTTTTTAAATTCAACAAACATTTGTTTGTAAAGTTTGAGATCAAAATCCTAAATTCGGTCAGGTTTTCGTCACAAACTATTGGCAGAATATATATGTATATACAAGCATGCATAATGCTAAGTATTAAAGCAAGTCTCATAAGTATGCACGTGCCACTTGAATTTGAACGTTAATATCGGGAATCAATAACAAGTCCAACGATCATTTAAAGAGGGAGACCCACACTCAAAAACTACACAATTTCACAAAACGAACACAGAAAATATTTTACTCATCAATTGCTATTAAAAAATTGCAATCAAGGATAATTTATTCCTACAAGAAGGAATATAGCACGAAACAACGATGACTTATAGGAATAAAAACATCTGCAAGACAAGATAAAACAGCCGAGAAAAATTTGGGGTGCATAAAGTCAAAAATTTCTTACCGTTCCATGTTCCGAATGAACGGAAAATTTGGCCTGCAAAGAGAGTGGAAGTTGAGAGTCAAGTTCGAGAAGCGGGTTATAGATTATGGGTTAGTTTAAGCCACCTTAACTACCATAAGAGTGTTCCTAACAGAGGAAAGAGGAAGGCAACATTTAATATGGAATCAAGGGAACAAGGGGGTATTCCCACACAAGATACCCTGCGTCTAGATATAGCAAGTTAGGAAGAAAGTTTATGAAACAAGATAAAATTGGAGAAAACGTTATAGTTACTGAAAAACAGAGCAGTAATGAACCAAAAAAAGGTGGTCCTCAACAAAATAATAATAAACACTGCAGTTCTGGACTTCACATTTTCCAGCTGGGAGTACTGATTCCGCTAGATACATTAGTTGTCTCTTCGCGAGGGATTGAGAAACAGGACAGCAGTGATGAGACATAAGAACAAGAATAGCAAGATAAGATCACAGTCACATCTCACAATATGAACATTTTCGATTTCATCTTGGTGCGACTAAAAGCAATTTGTCTTGTGCAGGTCAGCGCAGTCATTTAATCCCTGAATGGGTCCTGTGATTTGCCAAAATATTAGTTAGTAACAAGGCAGAAGTTCCTCATCCAAAAGTTACATACACCTTAGCAGTACAACAGTGAATACAGTTGAAGAGATTTTCAAATGGTGAGATCAAAACGTCGACAAGTAAAAGCCGGAGATTTCTGCTCGTAATAAACAGAAAATAAGTAAAATGTATGAAATAATAATGCGCTGAGAACGGACCTTGAGCGCCTGAAATAAGCACAGGACGTAACACCAGCACCAAAAGACCATCAGAAACACACGACTCAGTTTATAAAAACAAGAAAATTAGATTAGATTGTTAGTTAATTTAAACCTCCCTATCCGCCACAAAGGCGGTCCAAAGAGAGGAAAGAGGAACCGGTCTTAACAAGCGGTTGTTTCTACACGTTGAAGTGCCAATTTTTAGACTTTTTGTGCAGGTCAGCGCAGTTGACCTGCATAAAATAAGCATGAGTGAAAATTACATAAACTTTGTGACGGTAGCGAGCAGAGTTGATTTCATGGGAATGTGGTGGTCTCTACAAACGTTTCGCGGAGACCACCACACAAGCTTAAAAGCGTCACCTCGAACAGGCTTCGCGAGCCTCTACTAGGAGATCAATCAGAGTACAAGCCGGGCACGGAGGTGCCGCACCATGCTACATAAGCCGCCTGCCTCGAACAGTCAGGCAACGTCTAAAGAAACCTACGTAGGATTAGCACAAGTTTAGAAGGCAACAAACCGCCACTCCATTTCCACCAACCAGAGATCTGGATTGCCGCAGTGAGGCCGCACCTAGGCCTATACAAACAGCAGCGCGGCCAAGCGGAGTTCACCTGACTCCCAGCCGCTTTGGTGTTCGCTACTATACCATTTTCCAATCCAATTTCCTCTTAGTGAAACTAAAATTCCTCTTATTGAAATTGAATTTCCTCCTAGTGAAATTGAATTTCCTCGTATTGAAATTGAATTTCATTCCTAGTGAGTTTGTATTTCCTCGTGATAATATAAATTAATAATAAAAATTGTTTATATTTTCTGTAGCTATAGGGATGAATGAGAAAATCTGCAATAGTGGTATACCATTTATTATAATTAAAATTCCCATGTAAACAATACCATGTTATATGTAAATCATGCTTTTAAATCATTTCCATAGTCACAACCCAAAGACAGGTGAAAGCTAAAATGTATACTTGTAAATATTTGGCATAAAAGTTAAATAATGTAACAAGAGGAACTTATTTATTATGAGTAGTTATTGGAAGATTAGGGCACTTCCTTTAAGTCTTCTCTCCTTGTAGA
>JACJUY010009843.1:0-13057 GCA_014220935.1 Platorchestia sp. MABIK | reverse complement strand
ACATGTAAATGAACTTTAAGAGTTCCTCTATCGTTTGCAATTAATCCTATCGTTATACCTTTCATAGTTTATTTATTATTAATTTTTTAAAAGGGCGCGTAACTTATGCGCCACCCTGTTTAATAAGAGCCGTCTGTCTGTCCGTGTGTCACACCCGCCAGCCAGAAAGGGGTGATGAGCGTATCTGTGATACAAGCCTCATAAACTCCACAATTTCGGTGTATTAACCCAGCAGATTCAGAGTCGGAATGTATATCACGTGTATTGGTAGGTTAGATTAGCTGGTATAGAATATCAGCAGTTGAGACTCAGCTAAGTATAGCAAAGCCATAGGATAGCATGGCAAATCATGGGAAAGCCATGTTAAACGCTCCCAGGGGGACTATGTAAGGGCCCAAGCTAAGGGTTAGGTAGACACCCTTTTTGTTGAAATAAAATAAGTTTTTGTTCTGTTACGAACCATCTTTTTTCGGTTCACTGCTGTCCTGTTTTTCAGCTCCAACTACTTTCTTCTTCAACTTTTTCTCGTTTCATGAACTTCTTTCTTTGCTTACTGTTTCTGTGCACCTTGTGCATAGATTCCGCGTTCCCTCAACTCCATACTAAATGGTGCCCTCCTCCTTCCTCTCTTGTAACATCTTTGTCGTGGTTAAGGGAGGCTAAAACTTTCTTATATAATAATAATAATAAAAACCATGTTAAAGCTCAGTTGATTCGATATTTAATTCTGCCATTTTTTGACAGGCCGTGTGCACCAGTAATTTGTAAAAGTTGAGCGGGGCAACAGAGACGATAATGACAGCGAAGTCAACTCGCCATGCGAGGAGCAACAAAGAAAACAAGAGCACGCAAAAAAACAGGCGAAGGAGATTGTGTGTTGGCTAAAATTAAGCAAAGGTAAAACATCACACTTAAATAATAACTTGTTAACAGCGATGAAACACTAAACTTAAACGTTTCGCTAACATGTCAACGCAAATTAAAAATGTTTTGTACAAATGTTTTATTCCCTAAACTAAATACAAGGTCACAAGTTTTTACAGTTACATATTTTCAGTCATTCGTTGCATGTGCGAGTCACACAACAGGGCACTGGAGGCTAACTAAATTTTTAAAATATTTTTGAACCCGTCCACAAACAGGAGAGAGCTCCTTAATTACGTAGAAAATATTCTGGAGAAGAAAAAACCGTTTATTTACAAAAAAGTTTGACACATGAAATACAGGACAGCATTTTGGCTTTAAAAATTTCTTACTATATAAGACGTCCCAGAAGCCGTTTCATCAGGCACACGCTGACCGCTTTCGTTCGTTCATGTCTCTCTTTTCTTTCGTTCATTCTTTATTTCTCTCTCATGCTCTTTTTATCTTTTCGTGACTGAGCTGATTAAAACTGTTGCGATCATTACAATACTGAAAAATGTTGAACATATTAACACGACTATAAACTTTACAGATTTAAAAATTTGGGCATATATTGTTTAGGGTGTTTCCGAAATCCCCCGTTTAAGTTTATTAATTAAAAAACTAGTTATCTGTTTCCATTTTCTATTGTTCGATAGGCCAAATTATTTTCTGTCTCAAAAATAAAATAGTGGGCAAAATAAATTCAATTTTACTGTGCATACTTCGAACGTAAAATGCCAAGCTGTGGGGAGGGGCCTTCCAGTTCTAACACGTAGAAATTCTTTAACAACTTCAAGAAGTAAACAGTACTGAGATTTGAACATTTCTTAAAGCACGACGGTGCTGCTCGTAAGCTGCGAATTCGTGAAAAGATCGATTTGGAAACATGGTTTGAGAATCAGTTAATTAGAGTAGATGATCAGGTGTGGCCTCCTAGGTCGCCAGATCTCAGAGCTATACGTAGGGTTGTTTTTGCAGGGATATCTGAAATCTGCATAATTCATGGCAGTGTTATAAACATAGAAGAAAAAATAACGAATAAATTTAGCAATCACATAGGAAACCCACGACTGATAAGACGTGTATTGTGAAAGATGAAGAGAAATGCTCGAAAATGCATTAAAGACAACGATCAGAAAGTTTCCAATGGATCACGCGACACCGTCAATTTTTTAAATCTACAGAGGTCCAGCAAGATTTAACTGAGATTTGTTTTTATTGAAATGAAGATTGTTAATGAGTGAAAAGAAGTTCTGTAATTTTTGTTTGTATTCATGGCAAAATCGAAGTTCCAGTTTATTTATCACTCGGGATTACTACTCATGCGATAAGAAATCCGCACCTTTTTCATTTTAAAGTTGCTGAAACAACCAAATTATGAACTATTCTTTTGTCGATAAAACAGTAAACAATTTTCGACGTCGAACATAGGGTTTAATGTTTTTAAACACTCTACACAGAAAAGCGTATTACACAAAGGCAAAAATCTGTGCGGATAATGTGAAGCATTTTTAAATCACCATGAATTCTTTACATTTAATGAGCCTCCATTAAGCAGCATGTCGACCTGTCTCTTGTCATGCAAGTCATTGTATATTAAATGCTACAACATGGCGATTTTGTCGCACTGCGCAGTGCAAGTAATTGTATATTAAATGCTGCACAAGAGGCCGCTTACATGGACCAAAAATTCCAAAACACTCCGTAATTGTTGGTCCGGGCCTTTGTTGGTCCGGGCCTGCGAACAGATGATTCGGTTACAATTTAGAATTAGGCTTCCATGACCTTATAAATGTTCTGCTGCGCCATTTCGTGCGTGCTGATGTAGAGCTTAGTGTTCAGCTGGCCGCGTGTGGTGCCAACCAATTTTAAAAACCAATTATGTGCATTTTGTATCACCTTTATTGGAAATAAACTGCTTTTTTTTTCTTCCTTGGTAGTGGAAGACATTGCGAGTCAGCAGTGCTCTCTCGATGTTGTCTTACAACGCAGTCAAATGAAGTTTTACATTGAAAAAGTGTGAATGCTACCTTAAATAAAGCGAAGTCGTCTTTGTAAACAGACCTTAACATAGAGCTCTCTCTCTCTCGACGCTGTCTTACAACGTGGTTAAATGAAATTTTGCAACATGACTGTAATCTCAAGTAAAACAAAATGGTCTTTTTAAACAGAACTTAACACAATCATAGATGATTCTATGAGCGGGATGATGGACTAATGTCTCGAAACTTTAAAACAACCTTCGTGATAATTCAAATTCACATATTGAAAGCTTGTTTGAAAGCCTTTACCTTCACAGTCTCGCGAATTGCTACGCAAATGATCACGGAAGACGCTAATGAATGAAAAAATGCTCAATTCATTTACAATCTAGTGGAATTTACAGAGTTACAGCTCGCTGTCTGGGATGTACGCTTGTGTTCTGATACTGGGAAGTCCCGAGAGAGACCTCTCAATAAAATTAGAAGGCGTACCGTTCCGTTGCTTAGGTAACTCGAGTACCAAAAGAGCGACATACTAGAGGAGAGCAACGTTACACTTCAAACATCTCATCATGATTGGAGGCAGCAACTGAGGTGTTTGTTGCTGCAGGGTGTGAACAGTTCGAAGGCTCTTGGCTAGCAGACACAGCATCTCAATTTGAATCAAAAAGATTTTTGAATTCTGGCACTAACTGGGAAGACAGAAGTTTCTTGTGATGATCGCTGCAAGTTGGGAATGGGTGATTTTTAGTGGGATGAGTAATTTCTGAAGAGTACAGGACACAAATAGCGGTCGATGAAAGACCAGTGAAGAACGTAGTCTACATACGTAGTGAACTGAACATTAGAGGAGGTTGAAGGGAAGTCAGTAGGGAATGTAGTCTACACAGTACTCTGAACACTAGAGGTGGTTGATGGAAGACCAGTAGGGCGAGTAGTCCCTGTAGGTGATGAGCCTGGCGAGGACGGGGCTGTAGGCAGCGACGGTGGTGGAGACGATGGCGAGGAAGTAGCCGTAGCCGAGGGCGCAGTCGCCGGCGCAGTAGATGGTGGTGCGGTCCTGCCCGCAGATGTTGCGGGCGAACCCCGAGCCCAGCCCCAGGGGGTACAGCACCAGGCTCAGCAGCTGCACGCTCACTGTCAACAAGTGCGAGTTAAAAAATCATCCTAATTATTTTTGTTACAGTCGGGTTTTACGAATGGGTTTCAGACAACAGACGTACGTTAGAAAGGAAACATCATCTTAGTTATTGTTATTACAGTCGGGTTCTACGAATGGTTTTCTGCACGCTCGCTGTCAACAGGCGGGAATTAAAATGGAAACATCATCTTAATTATTGTTATTACAGTCGGGTTCTACGATTGATTTTCTGCACGTTCACTGTCAACAAGCTGGAGTAAGAGAGGAAATATCTACATTGTTTTTGTTTCAAAAGGGTTTTACAAACGGTTACCTGCAAGCTCGCGGTAAATAGGCTGGAGGTAAAAAGGAAACATCATCGTAATTATTAATGCAATCGGGTTTTTCCAATATCTCAATCATTATTATTTTCATAGTCGGGTTTTACGACAAATGGTTTTCAGCATCTAGATGAGAACAAGTGGGGGACAACAAGCGTGCGTTAGAAAGGAAACATTTTAATTGGTCGCTTCGTTATTATGTACAATCGGGTTTTACAAATGTTTTTTAGCTTCTTAACCTAAATAGAACGAGTCGAATGATGAGCATGATAAGTGAGCAGAAGAGTTCCATCTCTTGCCTTTTCTACTCGTTTTCACCTTTTACATCACCACCAGAGAGCTTGTGGTCTGCTGAAAATACAGTGAGTGCAGACACTGGGGCAGATTTTAAGTCTGCCTAGCCCAGTGTTGTTCACTAATTTTTGCAAGTGAGCCACTTCGGTTAAACGCATTGATTGAGAGAGCCGCAGCTACTGCAAGTTAGCGTACATCACATAAATTATATAGATAAATATTGAAGTTTCGCCTTTTGCATAATCTCATAATAAATAAAAACGCAAGGACAGTAACTCTCAAATTAGCCATTATTTTTAATCAAACACGAGAATTAAACAAGAGAATTAAAATCGAACGTTTCGACCTCTAAGGTCATCTTCAGCATCTGAAACAATTGTTTAATAACATAAGTCCATTTTAAAAAAAACATTTGAAAATTAAAAAGCTATTTGTAATGGATAGGAGGATTGCGTGAGACAAGCCAGTTTTAAGCGACACGCAATCCTCCTATCCATTACAAATAGCTTTTTAATTTTCAAATGTTTTTTTTTTCAAATGGAC
The DNA here is from genome assembly GCA_014220935.1 of Platorchestia sp. MABIK. Lineage (NCBI taxonomy): Eukaryota > Metazoa > Arthropoda > Malacostraca > Amphipoda > Talitridae > Platorchestia > Platorchestia sp. MABIK. The sequence continues at coordinate 7,871 of JACJUY010009843.1, read as the reverse complement.
TTATGTTATTAAACAATTGTTTCAGATGCTGAAGATGACCTTAGAGGTCGAAACGTTCGATTTTAATTCTCTTGTTTGATTAAAAATAATGGCTAATTTGAGAGTTTCTGTCCTTGCTTTTTTATTTATTATAAATTTTATATTAATGAATTAATTTCTGTATTTCTCGAGAGCTGAGCAATGAATACCGCTGGTATGGTTCAAAGTCTGATGCATAAGTGCCTGCGCTACGGGGAAGATACTTCACAGCTTCTTCTACATGAAGGTGTGATGAGCGTAAGCTACCCTGAAGGAATGCGCGTACAATTCCAGAGAAAGGTTTATCCGTGTGAAAACCTGGTGTGAGTTGCTAGAGAAAATGCTGGATTAATTGTATTAAGTTTTGCACTAGGATTAGCTGTTAAAACAGCTTGTGGACATTATTTTGAAGATGAAAACCTTTCAATCTACTGTCTCCAATTATTTGGCCAAACTTTGAAAACATTGGTGCAAGAAGGAATAACTTAAATCGTGCATTTACACTTAAAAATGCATTAAAAATAAGATAACATTTCAGAACTTTTAGCTCCGAGTTGCAACTATCTCCTGCTTCCAAATCAGGGAAATTGAACATCTGACTAGACCAACTCGCACAGTAATGGCACTACAGAGCGACACTCATGAGTGGGAATAATTTCTGTGAGTTCTGAAGTTATGCAGCATTCCTTTACGCAACTCATCTGTGTTCAGAAACTGATTTATGAGTTATAGTTCTCCTACGAGCGCATCAAACGTGGAAGCATAACATTTTCTGCACAATTTTTATGAGAAGGATATCACGTCCATAGTTGGTCCTAGAATCACCAGCAGTTGTCATTGTGATTACAGGCAATTGTGACTACAGTTGAGCACAGTTGTTCTTGCAAACATACTTGAATTGTGAATTACTGAAAAATTTTTCTGGGATGTATACGACGTCCGCAATTGTTTCAACGATTACATGCAGTTTTACTGGAGTCACCAGCAGATGTCACTGTGATTACAGGCAACTTTTACTACAGTTATGCAAAGAATTTATTACGGACTTACTTGAAGTTAAATGAATTAAATAATATCCATGACTCGAACAAACATACTTGAAACATAAATCAACTGAATAATATCTAAGACTCTTACAAACATACTTGAAATGTAAAAGAACAGAATATTGAAACAAATTCTACTACTCGAGCACATGAACATGGCGTCAGTAGCACGGCAGAAGAAACGAAGTCGCGTCAAATGAGTCTTTTTTTCGTCGACCGTGTGGCAATGCTGACGTCATGGCAACGAACCAATAGCAGCGCTCATATTGCATCAGGCAACACTGCTAGACCCAAATCTGGCACCGCTATTGGTCGAACGGCATGTCGCAATGGTGACGTCATAAAGCTTTTTGAAATGACGCTTTCCTATTGGCTAGCCGAACATGAGGTGTATTTCCCCAATAGAAATGCCTTTGCCTTGTTTCCTCTACCGTGGTCAGTACAGAACTCACCAGCGGCAGCCTGCATGTTGCTCAGGAGCCTAGTGAAGGAAGACCGAGTCCTGGGTTGCAGCAAGGGCATCATGATGGGTCCTGCGAGTCCCGTGCTCGCGAGCACCACTGCAGCTCCCCCGTACAGAGCCCCCACGATCACCCAGATGCTGGCGCCCCCACTGATGCTCCACCGCACTTGGAAGAAGTTTTCCGTCACCGGAACGCGGAACGGACTGGAACCTTCGCCTGAAGCAGCAACAACGTACGGTAAAGGGACTTCTTGCAGCCAGTAAACCCGTTCTTGGAGTCGGGATGACGCGGGGGCATCGGGGTTGCCCTCATCCTCCCACTGAATCTGTCCCGGGCCACTCCACCACCAAACCCCGAAGGATGCGGCAGGGGGCTGGGGTTTAATGAACCAAGTGGGCAGGGATAGCGCAAGCAGTGACGTCACTGACACGCCAACGCTGACGGCGCACCACAGCAACGTCACAGTCCAAGAGGTGGCGATGCTCCAGCCTCGTAGTCTCATGTCACGGAATCTGTCATCACTTCTCTTTCAAAACGTCTTGGAATCTGTCATCACTTTTTCTTTCACAACGTAAGGGAATCTCTCATCACCTTCTCTTTCACAACGTCCGGGAGTCTCTCATTACCTTCTCTTTCACAACGTCCCTGAAACCCTCAACACTTCTTCTTTCACAGTCACCACTTTCGTGTAATGGTCTGCTTGAGATTGCTAAACCTGCTAATTGTAGCCTGTGCTAAACCTGGGCTGTAGCATGAGCAGCTTAAGAGATTGCAAAACGTGCTAATTGCAGGCTGAGCAGCTTGGGAGATTGCTAAATATGCTTATTGTAGACTGAGTTCTGGATTGTCACATTGTCGCAGGATTGGTGCACAATCAATAGAAAATCTTACAAATCTTACAAAGGAACTTGATCGAATGTTGTTGAAGATACCGGTATCCAATACTTGAGTTAATGTATAAAAAATTAAGCAAATGTCTGCAGCATCTTCATCGCGATGAGAGTAATTATGAAAAAACAGTAAGAGACTCTTAAGTTTGATCAAAAGTTTTATATCTGCTGTAGTTTCGTGAGATTGGAGTAGCCTGTGAACACAGTAGGAATAAAAAACATGAGATTGATGGTTATTACTAGAGTCTGAATTTCTAGCATTTATCATTTTAAATGCAATTACGACTATAAATGCAAATGAAAAATTGCACTGATTGCAAAAATGCCTTTTTGCTTAAAACGCTGTTTTGACAAGGCACAAAGGCAAAAAGTAGTCATTATGCAATAAATGACTATAAAACCTTCACAAAGTAGTAGTAGCGAAGAAGAGGCTAATTTACACCAATGAAAATTTTTCGAGGTGTTACAAATGGCCTCAATTTTTGCTGATTCTTCGCAGTTTGTGTCTGATGCACTTTCTCTTTCGTTATCTTGGCATTTGCATTCTAAAATCCAGCTTACGAAAAATATTATCCGTTTTTTATAGCTGCACATGAAAGAAAAATGCTGAATTGTTGTCAAACGTGCAAAATTTTACGTGTTATTTTGCTACAAATAAAAACTATTTTGCCATAATACCTGCAATGTTAACTTTTAAAGTGCTATTTTGACCATATTTTTTGATATATCTTGACCACTTTTTTAGGTCTAGAAATCCGGACTGTACTTATTACAGTAGCATCTTTATGCAACAGATTTGTAGCTCATAAAAATCATACTCGTTTAGGAGAAAAAGACAATTTTGTTGAGCAAGCGCAAATTTTTTCTCTGTGAAATGCATCTTCTTCCTGATGGAGCATCGAAAATGGAACGATGTAGCTGTGTAATTTGCATAATCTCAGCATTTCTTTGAAATGAATGAATTACATGGTGAAACTTGAAATTTTGTAATTTTCGTAACTTCAGCATTTCTCTAAAATTAATGAATTACGTAGTGAAATTTGAAATTTTGTAGTGTGCGTAACCTCGGCATTTTTTTAAATTAACGAATTGTATTGTGAAATTTGAAATCTGTTTCAAATCACAATGTGAATAAAATGTCAAAATTGAATCTCCATTTTTAGAAGTACGAGATCCTTCTTTTGTAGGTCTCAGCTGAAAATAGGGCAGGGACGTAAGAGGGATCACAATCAGAAAAAGCGCCTCAGGGGTTAACAGTTCTTCCACCTCAGCTGATAATAATAAGATTAGCCCCAATCCATACAAACTGATGAGATTGCAGGTACGGCTCAATGGCTAGTACACATTAAAGTGGCATTGATTCATGGGGTGTTGTGAAGGATTAGGTTAGCTGATGATTAATAAAACATATGATTATAAGACCTGAACATTTTCATTTAGAATATTTTGGTTATAGAACCTATTAGGAAGCGCAGCCATGAGAAAATGATGTTTCAAGAAACATTATCATATTTCGAACATCAAAGTTTAAAAAGTCTACGGATTACGAAACCAGGATTTACCTTTCTCTTCTTCTGCAAGGAAAAATTTTTTAACTACAAGTGCTGCGATGCGTATAGACTGGTGAGTAGATCTCATTCATGAAAGTTAAAAGAAATAACTTTGCTCACATTTTCAGACTAAAAATATAATTTTATGGTTTCAGGATGGTTAGTATGGGTTCGATCGAAAAATTTAACAACATTTTGAGCAATAGCTTGAATGCCAAATCTTAGTCATATCTGTCTAAATTCCCCTCAGGAAGCCATCTTCACGGGCTGTGAGATTCAAATGTTTGGAAATAAAATTATTGAGGCCATGAAATTTATTTCCTGTGAAAACAAGTTAGAGCACCATATCGTGCACTTTGTAAGACTGCTTAAAGCAGTTTTTATGTAAGTAAACTATCCTATGAATAACTATTACGCCGGAAAATTATGGGTAAACATTTTCCTGTAGATGAATTGTGCAATGCGGTTTTCATGAAACAAATTTAAACATTTAAATAAACTAAAGAACAAGTGTTCAGGGATTGTATCTCTGGTTTTATAGATCATCAGTTAACCTAATTCTTCACACAATCTCGAAAATATAACTAAGTCAGCCAGAGCACGAGAGCCAGTGAAGATAGAATGATTTTAAAGAAATAGATACCCCATAAAGATAAAGATAAGGATACCCCTTCACAACACCCCATAAAGATAAATCTATTTGACGATTTGCCAGCACTCTGAGAAATAATTATTTTTCACAACCCTAAAAATTTCAGAGACTTCGAGGAGGTACTGCAATTTTAATTAGAGCTATGAGAGCTAAATTGTGTTGTGATGCTGTAGTGAGGCATCCGTGCTGGACATGGCATCCGTGCTGGACATGGCATCCGTGCTGGACATGGCATCCGTGCTGAACATGGCATCCGTGCTGGACATGGCATCCGTGCTGGACATGGCATCCGTGATGGGCATGGCATCAGTGATGGACAAGGCATTAGTGATGGACAAGGCATCAGTACTGAGAATGGCACCAGTGTTTTGCGAGCTCACAAAAGTGTACGGATTATAAACCCAGGATTTAAGTATCTTTCCAGCAACTTGGAGACTTTAACTACAAGTGCTGCAGTGTACAGACTGGGGAGTAAATTTAATTCAAAGCAGGTAAGAAAAGAAAAACCTCAGCGTACATTATAATCATAAAATTAATTTTATGTTTCTAAGATGGTTGGTATGGGGTCTAAAAATTTAATGACATTTTGTGTAACAGCTTGATTGCTAATTCATAGTTCTTTCCGTTTAACACTTTGACTGCGACGTGCGCCACCGGTGGTACACGGAGGTAATTTTCACAATGCTGCTAACCGACCAGTAGTCGCAAATTCAATTTTCATAAATACTTAATCAAAGCTAAATGAAAGCAAGATCTAGTTCATGTTAGATTTTTTCAAAATAGTTTACTGTAATTAACTTTAAGCTTGAGTTTGCCATTGAAATTAATATATAGTATTCGCAGTCAAAGCACTAAATTTTCCTCAGAAATCTGTCTTCGTGAGCAGTCAAATGCAAACTGCTAGAAAATTAAGGTATTGATGTAGTGAAACTCCAATCATGTAAATAAATTGGGGCACCACATCAGGCACGCTGTACAGCTGCTGCAAGTAGTCTGTACGTGGGTAAACTTTCCCGTGAATAGCCATTACGGCCGGAAATTGTGCGCAAATATTGAAATATTTTCATGTAGCTAAATGTGCAAAGGTTTTTGTAAAGGAAAATAGTTAGAGAGAAATTTTTTCGGTGATGAATTATATAGAAGTAGTCTTTCAGCAATGAAGTATAAAGAGCGGCATTTACGTAGGTGAGTATTTAGAGGCAGTTTTTATGCAGATGTAATGTGTACGCAGGGAAAGTACATAGAAGCAATTTTGACGGGAGAAAATAAATTGAAGCTGTCTTTCTGCAGAAAATAAAATGGAAACAGCCATCCCGCAGGATTAATTTGAATAAGCTGACTTTACACAAGAAAAGCTCGTAAAAAATCTCCTTACGTAATGTGTATCAAGTATGTTTGTGCAGGTAGACTACGTATAAACATATTTTGTGTGCTTCTAAAGATACATTAGCGCTTGAGGGTCTGAAGACCACACACACAGAATGGTCTGTATTTGTTATCGTGATATATTTAATTGGCTTTGATTAACAGCTTTTGATATTTTACTTCAGATAAAATGAGGTGTACTTTTTGAACTGATGATGGAGCTGGACTCCGAAAGGTTTTCATATTAGATGTGATTAATTTCTTTGGAATTTTTCTCGTTTTTAACACTTTGACTGCGACGTGAGCCACCGGTGGTACACGAATGCAATTTCTATAATGCTGCTCATCGACCAGAAGTCACAAACTAAATTTTTGTAAATAATTAATGACAACCAAGTGAGAGCACCATCCAGTTAATGTTGGCTGTTTTCAGCATCACTCACTACAACTGAGTTACAATTTGAGCTGAATGTCCAACTTCAGTTTTACCTGCCGCAGTCAAAGTGTTTAGTTCCTCATATGACCAACTGTTTCCGGATTTCCCATCAACCAGCGGGTTTCTGTTTCTATATTGGTACACTTCGCATGGTTTGGCAATGAGCGCACATCGTATGAAATGTCTATCAGCTAAGGACATTTATATTACAAATCTTTCAAAAACCAATGTGTTGTAGTGTAGTAGAGTTCATGTGTCAACTATTTTTGGAAATAAACTTTTTTTTTCTTTCGTTTACTTATCAAATCCTGGTGGGACACCGGCCTGCGGCACGTGCGTCCCTCACGCTCTGCAGTGTTGCCAGACGCGAATTTTTTCTGGCAAAACCCTCAAGTTTGGACATTTTTTCATAATATTTTCCTTTGCGACCACAGAATACCTGCAGGCGATGAGCTGCTTAAATTGTTTGATGTTCCTACACAAATCCCTCAAGTTGACAGTTTTGGCTAAAAAAATAGGTTGGTGACCGGGATATTCTTAATTTATATTGTTCTATGTAAAGTTTTAATGCTCAGCTGTACACGTAGTATAACTCACACCACACAAAATGTGCCAGTTGGGACACACACAGCTCGTACCAACGACACAAATAACGCCCCTTATAGAGGAGCTGCGCGACGCACGACCTTACACAGCGCGGTCGGCAGGGTGACTGAATCACACCACGAGGTCAGCACGGGTCGAATGACAGCGATGACGCCAGCAAGGCGCTCTGGCTGTGCTGTCGTGTTGCTGACAGTGCTGTCGTGTCGTGGTGATGATAGTTATAAAGTCAATTTTTAATGGAATAAAATCAAACGTCTACATAACTAGCGTATTTATTTGATGAATGGAATTGTATGCTGAAGATCATCCGACCCTGACTCCATTATATAGAAAACCCTAATAATTCAATGGCTTTTTGTCGTCGGGAAAGTGTTAGCCTCTGATGTGGTGGTGAATCGAATTAAATGGTAAATTTTCACAAAAAGAAAATATAACATCAACAAACGAAGGTATTGATTTGAATAACGCATTGTACTCTGAAGAAGATCCGACCCTGACTCCATGAGACAGAAAACCGTAATAATTTGATCCCTGTTTGTCGTCAGGAAAGTGTTAGCCTCTGAAAGTGTAATGACACGCAAGGATTACCTCACAAACCTTCTCCCATCAAGTCAATTGAAACCGCACAAATAACAAAGATACATGTAAAATTAATAAAAAGGGAATAGCAAAAACTCAGTTTCGTCTTTTTTTTTGCGTTTTTTGAGCTTGGCTAAGGTGCTGTAGTTACTGTATGACGCACTGAGACGAGCTGTGACGCAACACACCAGCAACATGACGCACTGACGCAACACACCATCAACATGACGCACTGACGCAACACACCATCAACATGACGCACTGA
>JACJUY010009842.1:0-31444 GCA_014220935.1 Platorchestia sp. MABIK | reverse complement strand
AATCGAGCGGACGAATTGGGGCGCTGGGGCCACCGCCCTCGTGATCCCCTCTGCCACCAGAACTTGAGGGAGGTGCAGATGCTGAAGAGGGAATGGAACAAACTCAGTCAGCAGGATCTGACGCAGAAGAAACTTCAACAAATTCTGAGTTTGGTGAGTTTACAAGCGGCACTGGAAACCTCTTGAAATAAATTTGTTGGACTGGTATACTGCATAGGAATAATATTCAAAACAATTGAGTTTACGCACGGCAATGGAAGTACAAGATTTTTATGTTAGTGCGATGTTTTTTATTTCAAAGGATAGAAATCAGACAAAAAATTCATACGGATATTTGAAGTGCAAATAGTGAATGTTTATTGTAGATGAATATCTTTTACAAAGTTTTTTCAGCGAAAAGTGAAATGTGAAACATGCCCACCTTCATTGACGAGATTAGAAGGAAGATGCACCAGAAAATGTGTATCGAGCTTGTCAATGTTAATTGAGATTTTATTATCAACAATTTGACTTATGGTACTACAAAATCATAAGTTAGTAAAATCAAAATCATACGAAGCGAATGAAAGATTTTTCAACATTCATTAGACGTATTTCTTTTCTTGAAAATATTAACTTTTTTTTATTTGCTGCTCTCAATATTGGAACATGATAGTTATGATCATGGGTTAATTAACTTTCTCCAAACATGACGGATGAAATTTTTGCTAACTCAGCGGTAGCGAGCTTGAATTTAGACTTAATGCCCCCAGAGACAATTGGTAGCTACTCAAATTTAACCTAAAAAAAGTAAGGCTTACAACAAAACCATTCAGATTTGGTCTATAGTTTACCATATTTAATCGAAACCACACAGATTTAGCCGAAGACTGACGAAATGTAATCATTGCAATTTTACTAACCAACGTGAATTGCTGGAAAGACATGTAAAAGGTTAATCAAACAGTAATTAATTTTTTTCAAAATTTATAAGCTAAAGGGAACTGAAGTGGAATAATCCTTCGTGAAATACTGTTGTAGGTTAGTAGTAGCAAAATGTTCGAGAAATGTTTTTCCTCGTTTAATCACGGCGTATGTATTTCTTCCTAACCAAATAACCAAAGGATTACTTGTGTCATTTCTTTTTAGGAATTGTAGGATAGTTTCCCCAAAGATTATAAGTGAATTTTTAAAATCAATCAAACAGCTTCAGGCAAGTTTTTGAAGAGTAAATATCCTGAATCTTTTCAAATAAATCGAAGCATATAAGTACGCTTTCCTGTTCTCAAAACAATTATTCGAGAGACTCAGCACCCCATTGACTCTAAACTAATTTCTGTAATGGCCATTCCCAGGTAGTCTGTCACCGCTCAGTGAGGAATGCTTGATAATTTCAAAAGTTCGAAGTGAAGTGAGACGGAAGCGAAAATTGGGATAAATTTTAAATTCAGTTCATACAATACTGAATAACGCTCCGTCCATACATCATTGACAATGTGTGGCTGTGGAAATGAGATTTGATTTTATGCCCAGCACAGCTGNTGCATTCTCTAAGAAATGTTTGAGTGTATTCTGTTATTCACGATGAAGTCACATGCACGAAAAAACGTCGTGAACCAATTCACACCATAATAATTTCCTATGAGAGAGTCATTTCTACGATGGCTGATGTTACAAGTAATAGGCATATTTTCTTGCGTTATTGATTACTACATGGTACATATGACCCGTCAAAAACGACGGGATTCGATATTTTCTTTAGACAAATGTTCCAGATGTGGATGACAAAAAAAATTATCCATCCTATTAGTAGCTGCGATTAAAATAACCTTGCACTTGTGCACTGGTGATACTCGTATCACAGATACGGTCATTAAGCATCTTTTGAAAGCGTGAAAGAAAATCGGGCCAACTCACCAATTTAATGGTGTGTTTCAGTGAGATTTCCATTGTAATAATAACATATGAGAAATTACGCACAAAACATAAATTTATTTAATTATGTATTTATTATTTTATTTATAAATTTATTGAGATACCTAGACTTTTATTATATAGTATTGACTAGACGCTAAGGTATAGTGATGAGATATCGTAAACCAGAGTTTCGCGCTCTGCTATTCGCATTTCGCATGAGCCCAATGACCCTCGTCCTGTTTATTGGTCACGTAGGAGGCAGGAAGTGCTGCACCCGTGGGACCCTAAAGTTTCCGAACCAATTTCAGGGAAACTGGAAACTATTCTCCTGCAGCTGCTTGATTATTTCTGTGGGAAGCGACCTCATTCCTACACAGATAGGGGAAAGTTTTGCTTCGTTGCTGAAGTTTGTTCCGGTGATTCGTTGGTTGTCACTGCTTTATGACGTGCTTGAGAGTGAAGAACATGCCCGCTATTTAGTACACATTATTTGAACATGATTGCATTTAAGAATAATTACAATTAATCACCTTAAACTGAAATTAATAAGAATTTCAGTCATGCTTCATCACAGAATCTACTCAAGGAAATATCATAGTATACTTCATCGTAAAATGTGCTTCATTTTATTTAAAATTTTGTTCAGTTTTTACGGCTTATCACGAAATCAGAATGTGAACCTTGAGGAGACGAATATGTGAAATTAGCGAAATTAGATACAAATACCTCGTAAATTATAAAAAATGGATTAGTCGTACTTTTTAAAAATGGCTGTAAATTTTAACCCGTATATCCCTCTCTAAGGATTTAACCCTCAAAGAGCCAAGGACATCAGCAATATGTTTAGCTAAATTTAGCTGAGTTACATGTGTAGAAGCACTCACTTAGAATTTATTTATCTGATAACAAAAAATTTTGACGCACAAGAGGCAAACTATTCAGTGCACTCAAAAATAACGGGAGAGACATATGCTTCACGTTGAAAATTAATAAAAATTATAGAAAATGTGATCGCACCAAACTTACATGCTCATAATTAGTAGGTCTGTCATTGCCTAATATCTTCAAAATAAGCGTAAAAATTTTCAGCGTCATGTAGAACGAATCCGTAGGAATGAATATCGACGCGTAAGTTATCATATGATATTTCTGAGCAGCTAATAGTACATGCAGAGGCCTAGACTGAAGCTTTATGCTAAACTGCAATGATGACGGGAGTTAGAATTGGCCTGTGATGAATGTTTTGATGGACCCCATGCGCCGGACAATTGCTTCTTAATCTTGGAATAGTCAGCCCCGGGGCAAACAGATTGTAATTTTTGGAAGCCTGTGCTTTGTTTTTATCCTTCAATCCCTTACGAAAACTTGAATTATATTTCAGTCCATGAACACTTTGGATGATCATTGGTAATCTTCAAAATCATGGAATAAGTTTAGATCATTCTCTTTATTTGCATTCATTATGAAGCAATTGCGGTGAACATTTTAGGTTCATACTGTAAAATATTGCGGGGACACCCACCTGGAATATCTGTTCCCTCAGAGCCGGAGGGATAGCGTCCAGTTGGATGCACATGTCCGTGAAGCGAGCTTCAAGTAAACTGAGCAGTGCCGTGCCTCCTGGTACTGCTCTAAGAAAAGTTCAGCGATTGAAAATGAACGCTCGGTAGAGATAGCATCCTCATGATGAATGAAAGTTAAGTCCCTCTCTTATGGAACTTTTATTAAAAAGAAAGATTTCCGCTTGCTATATGAGTAAAAAATTGTCACGTCTGAAAATGAACGGCTATCACATCAACTCCGTCAAACACAACTCAAAGCATATTAGCACTGTTTTTGAGAAGATGATTACTCCTCTAAATCTGCACCTGTAGCTGAGAAACATAAAATTTTCGGCATGAGAACAATGTTGAAATCAGCTTTCGTTTCTCAAAATACACGCCGTTTTCAAAAAGAGGACCAAGATTTGAGGTTAGATAATCAGCTTTAGTATTTCAAAGGATAATTTTGAGATGATTTCCTCAACAGAATCTTACCTTCAGTTTCGCTCTCAGAGCTCGGTGTTGGAGTTTCAACTTGTAGGAGGCGGCCCACGTACTCCTGGCGTCCGAACACGTCACGCACGATCTGTGATATCTGGCATAGAGAGGGCACAACTTACACGCGTGCTGCACACTCAAATTACCTCTATATATCTAGCTTTGTTATCGTAATTCAAATGTTTATTGTTTTCCTTTTTTACTGTGATAGAACTGTTCATTTTTTCCATGAATAACTCATTTCCATATACTTTCGAGCCGAATAGTGACGGAAAAGTTATTAAGCATCATTACCTAATTTCGACATGCCAGTTTTAAAGCAGTGCGTAAAACATTGATGACTTGAAAAATTAAGTTTCTGTTTGCAATGATACTCAAACCAAAATTCACAGTTCAAAACTTGCATTTTTAGAAACCAAGCTACGACTCTGGACAGCGCAGAATGCAAGCTAAATTTTTCAGCTTTTTTCTTTGTGCGTGTTTTAAATTTACGGTTATGACCCTACATGATAATGCCTAAGACAGGGACATGTGAACGGTGTTTCGGCAATTTGAAGCTCTTCTGTAATGTTTTTATTTCACCGTATTTCTTATTCTGAAGTGAAATATTGTGTACTCTGTTAAATAAGACTCTGCTGACGCGGTAGAGTTATTGAGTAAAGTAGAGTGATTGAGTGAGTCAATTTTGCGCGAATAATTTTGCCTTTAATTAAAAATTTAGATCGCATTTTTACATCATCTTAGTCATTCACGTGGATAGAAGATGTAAAGTTGCATTTCAGGCTGGAATAAAAATCAAACCTCAGATTCTATAATACAATTACACGAAAAACATTATTGGAGCTTTCAATGTGGTGAACGTCAGCTGTTTGATTTCAAATACCTGAGTTGATAAAATTTAATCAGTCGTAAGAAATCAAATGCTGTTCTAAAATTTTTGTTATAAAATACAGCACCGTATTCCGCTACTTTTACTTTTGATGCAAATACAATTTTCACACCAGGAGTGCGTGAAATCCCATAACTCCAGCCATAGCCCCATTTTTCTTAAGGTTTACCTCCTCAGAAAAAAGAATCAATGAGCCATTTAGTTGAATAATGAATTTGTGCATCAACCCCGCTCTAAGAAGCATCAACTTACTTCAGCCCACGATGCAATGTTAAACTAAGTGCTAAAAATGCTTTCATACGCATCTCATTACCAGTGTCGTAAATCTTTTTTGATATCCTGGACGCACGTACGTTGCAGAATGCGTGGAAAAACACTGAACAGTGCGATCATTTTTACTTGAGCGCGGGTGAAAGTTGCGACGATTTATGTCTCATCTTAGATAAAAGGGAAAGTCAGAATGTTGAGTTCTAATGCGCTCTCAAGTTTCCCCTTAGGACGTTCAGAAAGAACGACGCTACTTTAGCCTGAGTTAGACAGGAGGAAAGTTTGGTAAGCTTTGAACAAGCAGTGGTATGCAAGGCTTTTGTCTCGGAATTCCGTCCTCCGAATACTTAAGGTCACTCTGAGAGCGAGAATTATTCTTCGCTTGGAGTCAGCGTGTGAAGTATTGTATTCAAAGACATGAATAATGATTCAACAGAATAGGAGTGGTCTCTTTTCCTTGCTTCTACATTCAAATATTCATTAACTCATCTGTTATTTGTGTGATGCAGTCACATAAATCAGCAGAATTACTCCAGCTGTGCTGGGCATAAAATCAAATCTCATTTCCACAGCCACACATTGTCAATGATGTATGGACGGTGCGTTTTTCCGTATTATATGAACTGACTTAATATATTTTCTCTCAATTTTCGCTTCCGTCTTACTTTACTTCGAACTTTTGAAATTATCAAGCATTCCTCACTGAGCGGTGACAGACTACCTGGGAATAGCCATTACAGAAATTAGTTTAGAGTCAATGAGGTGCATAGTCTCTCGAATAATTGTTCTGAGAACAGGAAAGCGTACTTTTACGCTTCGATTTATTTGAAAAAGATTTAGGATATTACTCTTCAAAAACTTGCTGGAAGCTGTTTGATTGATTTTAAATATTCATTAATTATCGTTAGGGAAACTATCCTACAATTACTGAAAAGAAGTAATAAAAGTAGTGCTTTGGTTACTTAGTTAGGAAGAAATACATCCGCCGTGATTAAACGAGGAAAAACATTTCTGGAACATTTTGAGAGATATCACTAACCAACAACAGTACTTCACGAAGGATCATTTCACTTCAGTTCCCTTTAGCTTATAAATTTTGAAAAAAAAAATAATTACTGTTTGATTAACCTTTTAAATGTGTTTCCAGCTATCCACGTTAGATAGTTAGTAAAATTGAAAAGATTACATTTCTACGGTCTTCGGCTAAATCTGTGTGATTTCAATTAAATGTGGTAAGCTATAGACTAAATCTGAATGGTTTTTTGTAAACTTTAATATTTTTATGTTAAATTTCAGTCGCTACCAATTGCTTCTTAGGGAATTGCGTCTAAGTTCAAGCTCGCTACCGCTGAGTTGGCAAAAAATTCATTCTTCATATTTGGAAAAAGATTATTAATTAACCGATGATCATAACTACCATGTTCCAAAATTGAGAGCAGTAAAGAAAATAAAGTTAATGTTTTCAGAATAGGAAATTCATCTAATGAATGTTGAAAAATCCTTTCTTCGCTTCGTGTACTAACCTATGATTTTGTGGTACCATACTTCCAATTGTTAATAATCAAATCTCAATCGACATTGACAAGCTCGATAAACATTTACTGGTGCATCTTCCTTCTAATCTCGTCAATGAAGGTGGGCATGTTACACATTTCACTTTTCGCTGAAAAAACTTTGTAAAAGATATTCATCTACAATAAACATTCACTATTTGCACTTCAAATATCCGTATGAATTTTTTGTCTGATTTCTATCCTTTGAAATAAAAAATATCACACTAACACAAAAATCTTGTACTTCCATTGCCGTGCGTAAACTTAATTGTTTTGGAAATTATTCCTATGCAGTATACCAGTCCAACAAATTTATTCCATTACCGCATGTAAACTCACCAAGCTCAGAATTTGCTGAAGTTTCTTCTGCGTCAGATCCTGCTGACTAAGTTTGTTCCATTCACTCTTCAGCATCTGCACCTCCTTCAAGTTCTGGTGGCAGAGGGGATCACGAGGGCGGTGGCCCCAGCGCCCCAATTCGTCCGCTCGATTTTTCGATCGCGCCGCCAAAGCCTGCAGTTCGCTTTGCGTGACTTCGATGTGATCCTCCAGCCTTGGTCCGAACACAGAGAGAGATAAAGCGAGCTGTTACTATGTGCGACACAGAGATACGAGGGAATTTGAGTCAGTCAGGAGCATTGACTTGACTTTCACGACGACAGAACAAACAGAAACAATGTTTTGATTCTGAGTAATGATTTTCTTGGACTGGTTTTGCAAGCAAATTGAATGTCAAAAGCTTGACTTAGGGGAAACTTTTTTGCCTGGAAATTGAATAAACACTAAAGTACTTTTACATTAGAATAAGCCAATTTTTTATATCTATTCGTAGAAAAATCGCATCTTACATTTTTAAGATACGATAACACAAAAATAAACTGGTAAAAATTTCATTCACATCAAATGAGTAATGATGTATTTAAAAATGGTGAGGATGCTTTTAATGGACATTAGAATCGAGCAAATCTTCCATATTCATTTATTTTTTCCATTTAGTTTCCTTGCTAAATAATTCAGTCCTACAGTCGTGTAAAGAAACTTTTCAAGTTTTTATCATCCCATAATATCGTTTGTGCTTGTAGTGGCTACAATTCAGCGAGTCAACTTCATGAAAAACTTTCGGCCATCACCGAAATTTGCAGGTCTCGGGTCACGAATGTTTATTCGTCAACGTTCATCTAATTTACCAAATATTTCATGAATGAATCTTATTATAAAGAGTTGAAGTAAAGTTTCGTCCTTCTGATTGGAAAGGACATCTTCCATTGAGCACTTCTCTGAAACATTTGTATTAATCACGATGCTATATTTTTAAGAGAACAGGTCGGGCATAAGAGCTGAAGGTTCAGCCATCCGCCGTCGACTATCGAAAATAATTCTACCACTCACTCCGAATATCACTTTTTCATATTATATTGATCCGTCAATTTTTGAGAGAAAAATTCACGGATTATTTACGTGGGGGAGAGTTTTCTACGACGTTCACAAACGTTCTGTTATCGGGAGGTTGGTTGTTTGAACTATGGCTTTATTGTGGAAAATTTCGAATAAATGTATTATATGAAGCTGTTTTCTACATACATGAATGAAAATGAGTTCATTGCGTAGCTACACGTGCCGTCCTAATTCGGAATCTGAGTTTTGTAGTTGTCGAATTCATTCCATTATTTTTCCTTACTAACCTCGTGCTATTGTTTCAGGTCCCTTTATGCTATGTTTTTCTTTATTTTCGTAAGAAACTCGTGGATGTAAGCTAAAACTGAGCAAAAAGTCTGCGTTTAGCCAGTCACTTTGATCTTGAGTTTCACTCTTCATTGTTCATGCAGCTCTCTTCCGGAGAGCTTCCTATCTAGAGTTCGTCTGTTTTGTTTTCCTGCTTTTGCGAATCGGTTTACAGCCTCGTCGCTTCAATTCTCCCTTGTGAAGTGATCTGATGATTCCACTGTTCAGGTGATATTCTTGTTTTTACTGTTCTTAGCGATGAGATAAACTCTGCTGACGCCAGCAACTCATGTTTATCAGCTTTTCCTCTCAAGAACTAGTTCCGTTCATGAGCTAGATTTTGAAAAGTTATGCAACTGGTGGTGCGTTGTGAAATGGGGAAAATTTGAAATCTTTCAGATGTTCTGAAAATGTATTTTAGGTTCTAATGGAATCGTCAATACCACTAGATAGCATGAAATTAAAAATAGTGGAAAAACTATTTTCGACTTCGTAATTGCTCTTAAAAAATGTGAACTAATAACAGGCGACTAATTCTAGACACAAAATTCCATTTTAACGAAGCTAAGCGAATTAAGAGAATTGAAATCCAGTGTATAGGCACAGAAATAAATATTTGTAACCAAATACACAAAAGTTATTTTCGGTGGGAGAATACATAGCTGTAATGATGGTTGTTACATTCACTCATGCTGCAAAAGTTTATGATATCAAGTGAAAATTGCATTACACGAGCTTAGTGTTTTAAAGTAAAATAGTTAACTTTACTGACAAGCTCGCGTGAAATCAAGCGCTTACAAAGACGGTCCTGTATTATGCTACTTTAGTCAGGCTTAAAATTATGTCTGCCAGAAACTGAACTATGAGTCTGCATAGACAAGATTATTAAAACGAAATATTGGCGTGATTGATATCATTGCGAAAATTCTTTCTGCGGTCACATTTTTGCTTTACTATAAGCAAATTATACTTAAACGCCATGACGATTGAACAATCCCTTAATTCTATGTTAGCAAGGAAATTTTTTTTCAGCATTTTAATGTGCGTATGAATATCAGAACCTCAAGCATTGTACATGAATTAGCAAGAAATTGATTTTACCAAGATGCATATTTCTCACGCATCATTTAGCTTCACTGCAAGAGCACCATCATCCAACCGTGCCATGGAGAAAGTAAGTGAGTGTTGATGTCCGAATGTAGGTTCTTTTCTTTTACGAACTCGTTGAGCATTGTGTTTCATTTTCATTCATCCGCTTCTAATTGTGGGCACGAAAATATCTATTTTTCATTTAAGTTTCATATTAATCGACTTTAAATTAAGCACTTGAGTTCGGTGCTTATCGAGAAAGCTATTTAATAGAAAATACATTGGGTCCCAGTAAACACCATTCTACATCTGCTGGAATGATCGCACTCGCTCAGCACGAGTACGTAGTAAAATTAATGCCGTAGTAAATTTAATTAATTAAATTAAATTGGATGAATCAATGCAGTAATTAAATTTGGGAGTATAACAGTAAAAAAAGCACAGAAAATATTCCTGTTACGACTTACAGCGTTCAATTGAAGTCTGGGAATAGTTGAATTTTCCCAAAAATTGTTCCTACAATCACTTCAAAGTTTACGAGAACGTAACGTAGTAAATACTTCAAAAAGTGGCATTTAAAAACAATACTTTAACAAGACATGACACATATAAACAAACGCTGTGAATCAAGAAAATAGAATATTTATTTCGCCAAGGACTTTTTAGTTCTCGAATTATTGTCGAAAAAGGAAACTTTTCTGAGCAATTGCTAGCCACGGTACCTCACGTTGTTGTTACCCAAATAACAATTGCTTGCCACGGTACCTCACGTTGTTGTTACCCAAATAACAATTGCTTGCCACGGTACCGCAGCATTTAAAAACACGTTGTTGTTACCCAAATAGTTCGTTTTTTATGAAATCTTGACTCACCTCGTGAGCAGAGTCAACAAGGTATGACATTGATGCTCATACCGCTCACCGAGTTGGATGAGGTAGTGTGGATCACTGAGATGCTCATCTGTCAAACATGCCAAAATGCCAAAACAGTCCAAATATACCAAAATATTTTATTCGTCAACGAATAAATGCAGTCAAGCAGTAAAATTGATTCTTCGTAATTTCTACAATGTCATTTGATATCTGTAAAACATGTAAACTTATAAAAATATTCTACAAGTCACTGAATAATCACACTCAAACCAATTATTTGTAAATCAAATGTGATTTGAAATTAAATCGTCGATGGTTTTTTCATTCTTAGTTATGTTGAATTGAAGTTAAATATTTTTTTGTGAGTTGCTAGTTTCTATGAAAATTATTTAGTAATTTAAAGGTAAACACTTTTCTAGATTCAGCTCCATTTCATTGCTAATAACTATTTAAGAAGTTTTACTCATTATTGTGGAAGTCCAATGAACACTTCCTTTACAATAAGCATTTAATTGCCTTTAATCTGGAAATTATTTGCATCCTTACGCTTTAATCTGCATAGAAATTTGTACTCTATAAATGGGGATTAGCTTCCTGTTTATTCTCTAGCATTTAGTTGACTCCTGGATGAACACAAGGTAAAGTATGGGGGAAAAATTAGATTTCTGTACCAAACACACCAAAGGTTGAGCTAAAACATGATTTCTTCAATTTCATGGGAACATGTCTGTTTGAGATAACTGTTTTTAAGATTTGTAATTTATCTTTTTCACACGTAGTAAGTGGTAACCTGATTTGATACGGTGACTTTCTGCAAGGTTAAGCAAAAGGTTTTGGCTTTTTAGCGACCGTGTTTCGTTTTTGCATCAACATGTGCTAGGAGGGGAGGAATAACCTCACAACGACGCCAAATCCAGAGTCAAAAAACATCTGCAAAATTTAAGATAACACAGAGAAGCTGGGCTACCCTCAATGGAAAATGATATCATAAACTAATGATATCATAAGCTAATGATATCATAAGCTAATGATATCATAAGCTAATGATACCATAAAATTCAAATAAATTTTTCCTCTATACTCGTATGTGTTTTTCTAGAGGGAATGTTTTAAGCCATTTGCATTGTTCATTGGCGAAGCACCATCGCAGACTCCAGACCTTCTGCAGAGTTTTTTCCGTGATTTTCTTAATTGCGCCCGTCAGATCATTTCTGGCAAATAGCATTATCATTTTAAAAGGTGGAATTAAATTTAAATAAGCAAGAAAATTTGTCTTAAAATTTCCTTGACCTTTCCTATCCTTGTAGCCAAGAACTTAATTCAAGAGATAAATCACAAATCATCCATCGAAATAGTATTCAAGTACAAGAGTTTGGCAGCAAAAATCAACATAAAAACATTAATTCATAAATTCAGCGAAAGGAAACACTTGGGACATGTTTAACACGCGGGAATCCATTTACTTCAACGAGCAATTAAAAACAATTTTAACACTGAAATCACAATTATATAACCAATAGAAAAAACATTTTTAAAACAGTGAACATTTATGATTCTACTCACCATAACCGTGCTCATTCAGGCATTCATGCTTCTCTTCTTTCTCGGGCCCGTCATTTGTGGAATGAGTTTCTTTAGAAACTGCTGGCCCATCACTTCTGTGGCTCACTGGGTCTTTTGCCTGACTTTGTTTTGTTCGGTCAACAACCCTTGAGCTCTCCTTCTTCTTGGTCCCATGTAATCCACCATCCGTGAAAAGTTTATCTTTACTTTTCGTTCTGTGGAACGAATCTGTCCTGAATTTCAGGTTGCTTCTGGTTCTTCGAAGAACTTTAGTGGAACCGTTTCTTTCTGTGACTTTGGTCGATTTTACGGAGTCCTTTTTACTGGCAGGCGATGGAAAAACGGTTGTTAAAACATTTTCTGAAGCATTTAGTTGATTAGAATTTGCAGATGAATCGTTCTCATACAAATCGGAATCAGTGATGTCCAAAAGGCGTAGAGTCCTCACTTCTTCTTCTAGGTGGTTGAGGTGATGGACTAAAGTGGAAAATCGTTACATAAATGAGTTGAGGGAGGGGGCAGCGTAAGCCCTAGTTTTGCATTCCCGTAAAATGTTAAAAATAATCAAATTTTAACAATAACCAAAGTAAATTAAATTGTTTGCAAATTACTAAATACGACATCTGTAGGGACTTCTGTAGAGTATGGCTCTATCATTCTAATATATGGGTCGACAGTAATGTTAAATTCAGAATAGCTAATCTGCATTTATGCGAACGCAAACGTGTTTACAAGAAAAAGGTTTAGTTAACCAGCACGCTCACCATTCACAGACGACGTTTCCTGGCCCATGCGCTGTCGGCCACCTTCTCTCAAAGTTTTCTTTCGCGCAGACTGTCCGGAACGAAAAAGTTGGGTGAGCATAATTCAGTAAAAGTGAGCTTCAGAAAAACACTTCAGTTGTCGTTTCCAGTGTGACAAAACTTGTTGAGATCACCGATTCAATTTTTTCGTCATTGACTTCTTTGACGAAAAACTCAAAGTGTCTCTAAAATAGTAAATGAATGAATCTTTTCATTTTTCGTCTGTGATTATGCTCTTGAAATCTGAGTAGAGCAGAATAATACTTGAAATTCTAGAAATACTGTGAATTGGTTGCTTATTCTTGAAATATTCATTATTTGCTACGGGACAACGAACACTGAATTATTTGAATGTAAAATTTCAACACTACTTCTCCGAAATTAAGAAAAGAAAAATTTACTTAGAGTGATTTGATAATAGAAAGAGTGTAGTTTTTTTCACACGAACAAAATTTGCTCTCCGAGTGTGTTATAAACTTGCAAGTTTTCCCTAAATTCTTCATTGCAATACAAATATACGACACCAAAATATTTTGATATTGATTCAGGATATTCGAATAATTGTCTCTTCACTCATTTCATTCATGAAAACCTGAATAGTCAAACGAACTTTCGATGTCAATATCAGTTCATAACTCATTGTAAATATTGAAATCTGCAACTGATGATTTGTGAAATTTCATAAAGCACCATAAACAAAATTAACTTACGATTTTCATTAACATTAAGCACATCAAAGTCAGTAAAATCCTGCAATCCAAAAATTATCGTCAATTCTTACACTGTTATTATTTGTAGTAAGTTCGGAATGTGCGAAATCGCTCGAGGCATCATTAGCAGAATTAATTTTCGGTTTTCATTAACATTGAGGACATTGAGGTCAGTAAAATCAAGCAACCCAAAAATTTTCGTTAATTCTTTCACTGCTATTTTTCGTAGGAAGTCCAGAATTTGCAAAATCGCTTGTTGCTTAAGACCCCAACATGTATCATACTTTCTAACGCTTAGGAAAAATAAAGCAATCGTCAACATTTTACTCTTATGGGAGACGGTAAAAAGTGTGCTCATTTCCAAAGCCAACACATCTCTGTGGTGGGAGAAAATACTATTCATTCTGAACATTCTAAAAAAATTGTGTTCATTCAGTATCTATTTCTAACTGTTTTATTTCCGGAATAATTTCAAATGTTATGAGCTTTTTCAACCTGAATACTTCATTAAAATGAGCACTGTTTCAAATAAAGAAAATTAAACTCATTTCAAATTAACATTTGAATGATTTTCAAATGAAGCTTCGAGGGACGATTCGAAGGCGTCATTACGCAGCAATTCATGGTGGCAAAGCCCTTAATTAAAAAATATTGCCCGTTGTTTCAGGGAGAAAATATTAAACGAAAGAGAATTTATATCGGTGACTTTTGAAAACACGCCTGAGATATTCTTCGGAGTAAAACTGGGAGCACTTTTAATATCTCATAATAATGGCCTTAATTTGTGTGATGTTGGAGTATTTCTGCGTCCTGGCGATGCAATGGTAATTTAGCTGTTCAGATTTGAATTTTTAAAATCTTTTTTTAATTATGATGTGTATTCGATGGAAAATAATTTCAAAGGAATAGAATGCAATCTGTGCCATAGCAAGTTCACAAGATTTTAGATCGTGCAAGTGTCTCAGAAGTTTTCTACATACCGATAGCACAGCCAATATCATTTTGATAAAATATCATCAATACAAATAATTTAATTTTTAATTTAGGTAGACGTTAAAATTTTCATCACTTATAGCGCAATGATTTCATAATGATGATTGGGAACATACCCGATGTTAACAAACATTCGAAAGTAACTCACCTTGTACTTATAAAATATAAGTATTAATGACGAACGCTGGGACATGTATACCAGTCTCGGATACCCCTACGTTCAAGCATAACATTACCATGAGGCTTGTCAAAACCATGCTCCCCGCCAGCTACATGCCAGCGACACGCTGCAATTAACGCCGTGTAAATTGATAAATTAAACTGTGGACTCTGCGCGCTGTCAAACCCGTGGTAAATGAAGCACGGACTAATTAGAACAAGCGGAGAAATTTGCAATATTCTAGTAATGATGCTTTCAGAAAAACATTCCAGAGATAAATGGAATAAACGAGCATCCCTAAATTAATCAATTACTGAAGGAGGTGAAAATCTCGAGTGTCTTTCTGTGTGTACTTTGATTATTTTAACAGTCCGATGTCAATCACATCAACAGCGAGTTAAGTTCTTCCCTGAAATTGGATCACCATAACGAATTGGTTGAATGTCATCTTGTTTTTCGATCTTGTCTTATATTTTTCTTCGTTTGCAATAACCTTAGAATGAAGAGCAGAATAAAGTTCTACATCTGCGTCACTACTTTTGCACAGCCAGTTACAGTGGGGGAAAAATAATACAACACGTTGATTAAATCGCCAGACTTCACATTTCTAAAACACAAACAATTACGAAAATTAGACAACATGGAAACAATAATGTAAAAAGATTGTTAATGAATCTGAAACTCACAAATATTGAATAGAAAAAATATATAGGAACATGTATAATAAATACGTGAACAGAAGTTTACAACATGTTCAAGATTTACACACATTATTACTTTGTTGCATAGCCTTTATTATTAATTATGGCTTTGAGACGTTTAGAGTAGTTCACTCCCAGCCATTTACAAGATTCGAGTGTAATCTTATTCCATTCTTCAATGCAAATTTTTTTGAGTTCAGTGATGTTATAGGGACCTCTCTTCTGAATTTTCAATTTCAATTCCCTCCACAAGTTTTCGATCGGATTTATGTCCGGGGATTAACTTGGTCATTCTAAAATTTCTGTCGTCTTCATCGTCTTCCATTCCTTGGTTTGGTTTGCAGAATGCTTTGGATAGTTGTCTTGTTGGAAGGTTCATCCCTGTTTCAATTTTAACAAACTAGCTGAAGGTGGGAGTTGCTCTTCCAATATAAAACAATTTTTCGTGCTATTCATGGTTCCTTCAATGACGTGAAGTTTACCTACCCCTGATGAGCTGAGACATCCCCACATCATGATTGAGCCACCTCCAAACATAACAGTGGGTATGGTGCACTTTGGTTTATACTCTTCGTTTTATGGCCTTCAAACATGGTTTGTGCTGTTTCTCCCAAATAGTTTGACTTCGGTTTCATCTGACCCCAGTACTGAGTTCCAAAACGCTGCTGGCTTGTTCAAATGGTCGTTGGCATACTTCAGCCTGGCCTTGATGCGGCGTTGCTGGAGAAAAGGTGTCCTACGAGGGGAGCGTGGGCGAAGACTTTCCCGGCACAGTGCAATGCTGGTCATATGTTTGCTGGCTTCGATTCCAGATGCCTTGAGATCATCCTTCAATTCTTGACGAATACTTTGAGGCCTCCGCACCACTGTTCGGATCCATTTTCGAATTGCACGGTCGTTAATCTACCGAGGACTGCCAGTTCGAGGCTTCCAGAGACGTACTCCGTCATTTCCACTCACGTATTATGGTTCAAACCGAGGCTATAGAAACACACAGTTGTGCACAAATCATCCGATATCCCAAACCTTCATTATGAAGCTCTATAATACGTTCGCGGTCTTTGCTGGTGTCCTTATTCCTACCCATGCTAAAGATCTTTCAGAATGAGAGCTGCTGTACCAAAGACACGTCATTGGAGATGAATGCTGACGAAAGTTCGGTTCCAAATAGTAGAATGTTTTAAAACGTTCTGGTATAATCCAACAATAATTTTAATGGATTAAATTTAGGAAAAAGTCGGGCATTGTAAACTTTTGTTCACGTATTTATTATACACATCCCTACAAGTTTTGCTATGAGATATTTGTGTTTTTTTAGACTTTTTATTAACCTTTTTACACTATTGTTCAACTCTCTCGTGCTTTAAGCCCGATGTTGTTAACTATTGAACTGAGCAGTTGAGCGTGAGTAGAGTGATGAATCGTGGCCTTGAAGTTACTGCGATGACTGCGGACTGAATAGTGAATGAAGATTGTCGAATGAAGATTGAAGCTGCTCAGCAGAGCGTGCTTCTTATCTAGGCCTCACTCCGGAAGGGGCGGTAAGGCAGCCAGTCCTGCAGTTGACTGGTTTGGGGATGGCGTCTCGGTCTCACTCTTTTGGCTACGTGTGAAGTGCTAGACTGAAGTTTAGATTCAAGCTCATTCATCGATTCGGGATGGCGTGTCAATCCGTGGTACTAGTACCAATAACATTAGGCCTGGTTGCATGTCGATAGACTGGGTCACTACGCTAATTTACCGTGAAAGACCCATACATGTCATGGTAGTCATAAGAAGAGCAGAACGGACTCCCAATGACCATCTTCTGCCACCCATGTACCAGTTCTGTGTCAAGTGGAACAACATGAGAAACAACCATCAGATATCCAAAACTCTCTCATCACTCAACCGTAGAATATCCATTTGTAGATATTCGTTAATAATTTATGGTCATTCTTTCAAATTCAACTGACACGACTCCGTCCAAACTTTGCAGCTCGTATGTTTCGTCTATTTTATATTCTCTGCAGAAATGGTGTTATTCATTCCCCATTCACAAATTCAAGACTGCGTATGAATCTATAATATTTGAGTAGTTTGGAGTTGATAGTTATTACAAGATGTGAAAGAATTTTTACAAATAGTCTTCATTGAATGCTTAATTGAAATTAAGTTGCTTTCCATTTTCCCAGTCATTCTAAAACCATCTACGATATCTCAAGTCAGTTTTCGTCTGCCATTTTTCAGAGATTGGTCAGAAACTTTGGCTATCTTACCTACGTCCTGTCATTCCACAACCATTGGGAACATCTCATTTTCTTCTGTAAACATCGGCAAATTTACCTCAGATTATTGAACTTTACTGCAAATTTGAACAACCGTTTATTACCCGTCTGCGCAATGCAGTCTGCAGGTCTGCCCAAGTTTGCTCAGGAGTGACCGCTTGCAGGAACTGGTGATAGGCAGACACTTCCTGCAACCGTTCTGACTCCTCCTGCAATTCAGTCTGTGACTCCTGCAGAAGTCCTGAGAAGTACTCCAATCTTGCCTCTTGTTCCTTCCGCTGCGCCTTGATAGCTGCTGTTCTGTGGAAGCCGGTAATTGTCATTGTTTTAATTGTCGCTTTTTAATGCTATTTCTACGCTCAAAGAGAAGACGAAAGACAAAGAACTAAATATCTCTACTATGTTTTACAATCAATTGAGGCAGGAAATATTCTCTAAAACTTATCGAGAGAGTAATTCAGTTCATTTGAACTTTGCGCCTGAAAGCAAAATGAGATTTTTTCCCAGCATTTTTAATAATATATACAATATCGGTTATGAAATGCACAAAATCGCATCACAAATACCTGCATGATTTTTGTTTACAACTCAATTATTATTTACTTTTACTGAAGAAAGCTGACTAACGGAAGTTTCATTGCAATTACATGGTGTATTCGCGATGACACAATGTGGACTCACTTAACTACACGAAGGAAGATAATTTGAGAAACAACGGAATTTCGTGAGGACGTGAAAATTTTCAGCTTAATTTCTGATCCATTTTTGCAGTTAACTTCTCGGGGAGTTACAGCAAATCGTTAATTTTCAATCCCATTCTGTCTGGAAGGCGCGCTCTATTCGAATGCAGCTGTGTATAATTTTTTTGAAGGTGAGAATGAAATTCTCTGTATAAATCGAAACCAAGCAATCCCACGGGTAATTATTTTTTTACCATTTTTTCGGTTGATCTAACAGTTTATTCAAGAATCACTCATCCCTTACGCTTACATTGGCTGATTTACAGATGAACGAAAAACTGTTTTTCTGATTCAATGATTAAGTTTTGCTGAACAAATGCATAGAAAAATATTCCTGTCAAAGAATGTTAGGTAAGCTCCCTTGCTCTAGAGTATAAGGCCTGTAGAACCTGGGATTGGAGTGCTTCAAATAAAAATTATAATGATGTAAAATGGATTCAGAGTGGCAAATACTGAACTGAAAATAAAATGAAGCGTTGGTGAAAAGGCTGGGAATGCAAAAGTTCGTAGAGACCCCTTTAAAAAACGTAGAAACTATGGCGAAAATTTTGCATGTGAAACTCTTTTCGCCATAGAATCTGTTTATCAACTGTCACGCTGCTAATTTTGAATTATGTTTTTCTTAATTGCTTGAACTTAAAATCTGTATTATTTTTAAGCTGGGGAATCATGACATATACCTATGGTCTATCTGAAAGTACTTGGCAAATCTTATGATGGGACTGCGTATGGGATTGGAGAAACTATGATGGTTTAAATACACGCACGTCGGTGAAGCCGCTTCTGATAGCTTGTCGTATGCGTTTAAATAACAGCCAGAGGAACAGGTTCAGAAGTGATTTCTTTTCGCTTAAGAGACAATTCTTTTCAAGGAGTGTCTTATAAATTTAATAGATTAGCTCCACTAGCGCCAACAATTTAGATCTCTACGATCCAAGTCTCCAAGTGCTTGTTCCTTGCAAGGATGTTGATAGGTACGATGCCGGTCAACGGTTGCATTATCGTTGTTGGCCTGATAAACCTTCTGTCGACGCTTATTAGACGTGAGGTATAGCAATCGGCATTTCTTTCCGTCTTTGCCACGGCGCAGCATTCAATGGTATCTCGGAGCAGTAGAATAAATATTAGAAACTAAAGTGATTCCATGTGAAGAGCCACATCGTACCTCACAAGGCAAAGACTCCATCTAATGCCGATTCCTAAGCGCGCAAACTATGTAAACCCAGACTTATCAGAACGGACGTGATTTCGAAAATTTATGGCCACGTAGTTTGGCAGGCAATGGGGCGTAGCGTCTGAGCAAGGGAATCTCATCTCAAGATAAACAGCCCTGCTTCTGCTCTTGACAACATGATTGCGACGGAAGCGACACATTCTGTTGGGCGTCTGGCATTGACAACATCGGGGGGCCAGTATCAATGCTTAAGTTGATAAAGTCACAAATTCAAAGGGAGAAGGATCCGATGTTAGCAAAACAAGAATATTGTACGCCAGTGCGGGAGCCGTAACACTTGAAGCCGAGGCACTTATGTATCTCTAGAGGTCTTGCTGCCCTCTGAAACAGTCATTCTTCATCAGAGTATTTTTTCTACGTTTAAAATAGTTTTATAGAATGATTTTTAGTTAAGGCGAAGAAATTTTTTCTCCATAACAGTTAAACTGCACTGAAAGAAGTAAAAATTTCGTCTAGTACATTGCGATAAATTTTAGCCTTCGATAATTTTATTAGCAATGAAGTGTATGATTATACAAAGCAATCATACTCTTGCTTAACTCAACTGCACGAAATTGCCAATGAATGCTTATAAATTACTATTAGTTAAAATCGAATGAACTAGTTCTCGCCAAGATATGGAAAAAAGTAGAAAAACATTTACCTTTGGAAAGTAGTAGTCACTTTTTCGTAATTGCTAGATAGAAAATCATTGAAAGCCGCTTCGTGAAGTTGAATTTGTTCTTCGAGTTTCAGTAGCTCGTTTTCTTCGGCCTCCAAAGTGGCTTTGGATTTCCGAAGTTCGACCTCAGTTACCAAGTCCAGATGCTGATGGTAATGGAGAAATAATTGTAAGTAAAACATAATAAATTAAAACTAGAAGTGAAATGTGAGATCATTAATAATTACAAAAGACGACACATGATCCTGACAACCTTTATACGACAAATATGACAAATTGCAGAAACAAAACAAATCTTTTATGTGTAGAACTGGGAGACTTAAAAATTTGTGCAAAGCCATTTCAGGACCTTGAAGAATTTGCTTTGAAGACTTGTGACTTGATGCACTAACAATTAAGCTCGTGTAAGCTTTACGTTCTTGTTAACGCTAGTCGAAATAAAATATTTTTAGCGATAATTGTACAATTTTTTGGAAGATAAGCCAACGAAGGGATTTTGACTATAAATTTACGATATTGTTGAAACTCTCATAATACGCTGGTAAAAATAAAGATTTCCTGAGATTGGCGACTGAGGCACAAAAATACCAGAACTTTATTGTTCTGGTATTGCATGTGCCCAAAAACTCCAAGCTTTCAAACATAAATTCAAAAATAATACGACCAATGTTCATCGGAAATCTATTCGCACTTACGAGAACAATGATTATCCAACACCGAAGAATAGTAATAACCTTCAACCGAAATTTAAAAATAAAAAATCCACAGAAATCCGCTATCAAATATATTTAGACGGGTATCTCACCCTCTCCTTGGCAGTGGCGAGGGTCTCCCACACGTATTGCCGGGCTGTTTGCGGCTGAATCACAGAACTCCTGGCCCGGGTCTTGGGCAGTTCTGGAATTGCGTCGAGAGCAGACCGAGCGGATTGCACTCGACGGGCTTCCACACGGCGCAGCTGCGTGAGCTCTCGGGGTGTGATGGAAGGCAGTGCAAAGTCCTGGATGTCCTGCAGCATTGATGGTGTCAGGGTTTGCACGTAGTATTTATTTCGACAGTGATTGAAGATTGGCTGTATAATCGGGAGTAGAATTCGAGCATTGAAATTTCCGATGCTATACCAATAGTTTAAATAAAACTTGGCTGTTAAAATTTGAAACGGTGCAGCTGTGCGAGCAGTCGGGGCGTGATGGAAGGCAGTGCAAAGTCCTGGATGTCCTGCAGCATTGATGGTGTCAGGGTTTGCACGTAGTATTTATTTCGACAGTGATTGAAGATTGGCTAAATAATCGAGAATTGAATTGAATAATCGAGAATTGTAGAATTCGAGAATTGAAATTTCTGACTCTAGACCAATAGTTTAATTAAATAAAAATTGTCTGTTGAAATTTGGAACGCTTGATCGATTAATTATAAATATTTTGATAACTGGATGTTGATGTCTTGCCTGTTATATGAAAAACGTTTACGTGTTGGAGTTCGAAGGTGAGCGAATAATTTGAACATAGAGTTCTGTAATTAAGGCTAAGAATGTACGGATGATGATTAAAATAGGGTTGCTATCGCAACAATGGAGCTTCCGTTCGACTAATTTTAACAAAGCTTTACCATTAAAATTTGAAATGTGTCACACGTATTAAGTTCAAATTGGTTTTTGAAGCTGAAATATTTGATTAAACAACATGGGTTGAGCTTCGCTATTGAAATTAGGGAAAGATTTTCAAATTTCCTTTCTAAGACAGATTTGGGATTTTTTTTACACTCATTCAATATTCAAAAACCACGCATATATTTCAGGCAAGTGTTAGCACCTCTCAATGCGTAGTTGACTATCATAATTTTTATTGAAAATATTAAACTTATGCTATAGGTATTTTTTGAGAACATGAAGTCCAAATCCTGGAATTGGTTTGTAGAATTTTTAAGTAGAACTGAGGAGAAATTGAGTTCGAAGATGCTCGAAGTTTCTCTGGGCCCTTTCATGATTATGTGGCATCGTGATTATGTTATTTGGTTTTTTGTGATTGATACGAGTAGGTAATAGAATGATAGGAGTTAATTAGTAATCTGAAATGATTATAATCAAACTGAGAAATTAATATTTTGCACTAAACAGAAATTTTGACCCTCATATTATCTTTCTGTTGGAGTGTTTCGAGGCTAACTCAAAAATAAAATCATACTAAACGTAATAATCAGATGTTTTCTCATTTTTTTCGTATAATCATTTCAGCTATAGTTAAATAACACGAACTAAAAATTTCAAAAAATGAAAAACTTAAAAAAGTTTTTTGATTTCAAAATACGTCACCGATTTCAACGGTTAAATGAGGCATAGTGACTAAAAATGTATGTTAACGTTTTTTAACGTGATCACCAAAAAGATTAACTTTCTCTCTCAATCCACAAAAAATTACTTTTCTTTTAAGTGCTGTGAAGCTTACCTGAAACCGCTGTGCTTTGCTCCATTGTCTTAATTTTGCATCTAGGTTTTCATTTAAGGGAGAGAAGAATGGCGGGAACGCTTCGTCTTCTGTGCTACTAATCTCATCGTAGAATCCTTGCGTTTCATCTTCTACTTTACTCAGCTCAGGCAAATCGCGCTCGTAGCTTTCCTGATTTTCTATTTGCAGCACTGGAAAAACGACTCCTTTTTTACTCGTCGGCGCTGAATCGGTTCCTTTTTTCATTGACGGACGTAGAGGTGCTTGTGTTGTTCTCGCAGTCGGAAGACCATCTGCAAAGCCTGCATCAGATGATTCTCCTCTGAATGGAACGTCGTCTGGGTATTTTTTCTTACTATACGCTCCTGTCAAGCCCGTACTATGTTTCTTTAGCCCCTTTTCTCCTCCTTTTGACTTGTGTCCGGCAGACTCTGGAAATCCTTTTCTTTCAATCAGGTCGCTCGACACGGGAGTGTACTTAGACGTTTTCCTTGCTGAATGCTGGCCGCTTTTGGGCTTAGTCCGCAAGCTCCAAGCCTCAGCGGGCCCTCTGAAGGGGGCAAGTGAGGGGAGCCTTGCTGCGCTTCCATCATCCTCCACTTCCGCCAAAGTGGCCAGTAACTCGCGTCCCTCAGGGCCGATAAAATCTTGCTCATCGAAGACTGGACGACGCACGGCGGCAGACATCTCTGTGAGGCGCAGGAAATTATCCCATTAAGTTCAACGCTGCACTCATCCGGCGGCTTGTACAATAAACCCTCAAGTAAAATTGGGTTTCGGCGACATGTATATGCTATTGTGCTACTGTTTCTCTTGTTCGTGTTCGTTAGTTGAAGATTTTATTCTCAAATGTGATGCTTCATTCTCATTTAAGGTTTTTTTAAAAAGTCGCTAGGTAAATTTCCAGCTGCAAATTTTGTTCATTTTGTAACTGGTTGCCGTTCTGTTGTGTAAAAGAATAACTCAATCTGTCTAATGTTGTTTGACATTTTTTGTCTACGAGATGCTGGGGAGTCGTTCTATGAAAAGTAGCTCGTGTGAAGCAATTGTTTCCGTAAAAGAGATTTAGAGATCCCAAGACTCATTGTCAGCCATCGGTATTGAACGACTGCAGGCATGAAAACCTTAGGAAACCATGTTTTCAGCCGCCATAAAAATTAACGTATAAAAAACTAAAGTAACTAATTTGTCAGTTATCATTCTACCCATATTCAGCGATCACAGCATAGTAGCAATCACATTCAGCGATCGATTACATTCAGCGTATTGTTGAAATAAGACATGATATTTTGCATGGCTGGTTTCCTTTTTAATCATTTTCCTCACCAAGTGTGTTAAGGTGGTAAACTTTCGTTCTTGTTAAAACAGCAGTTGGGAAAAACCGTTTTCCAAAAAAACTAATTTTTCGGCGCCAATTTTTCGGTTAAGCAATTAACAAATGACCGATTCAATAAGCCTCAAGTCTGATCGCTGGATGCGAGCGAGAAAGTATTGAAATCCTTGTCTGAGAGGCACAGCGCAATCAGCCAAGCATTCCTCCTGTTTCAATTCCTTATTAAATAAATACCATTACATTTTCCGTACCATTCCATATTGTGTACCATGACTTATCGCACGCTATTACT
The DNA here is from genome assembly GCA_014220935.1 of Platorchestia sp. MABIK. NCBI lineage: Eukaryota > Metazoa > Arthropoda > Malacostraca > Amphipoda > Talitridae > Platorchestia > Platorchestia sp. MABIK. The sequence continues at coordinate 7,216 of JACJUY010009842.1, read as the reverse complement.
TGTTACCTACCTCTCCTTTTTTACTTAATATCTTTTGTTCCCCACTAGTCCTCGTCAAGCATAATTTTTTAAAGTATTATTTCTTGTCAAATACCCTTTCATGTCAGTTCTATTCTATTTACCATTTCCTATCGCACACTGTTTTTTATGCCGTTTCATGTCATGCATTGTTACATACCATTCCTTTTAATCAAGACTCGCCCCAACGTATCATTCACAGTCACGTAATGATCCTTTACCAGTAGCATTCATGCTCACCTCGCGTTCCTTTCATGTCCGTGTAACACATTCTTCTGATCACTATGAATTTCTTGTCGTATATTGTTCTCCCAAAGGTACCATAGCTACTCACGTTCCATTTCTTCTGATACATTAATTCGTGTTCACTTACATTTCTTTCCCACGTATCCTCTGCAATTCACGTACTTTTCGTTCACACGTATTCTTGGCAGCTACCGTGCGATTATTCCTCATATTTCAATCCTTTCTCACCAGTACTCTTCTTCGAACCAAGCGCTACCCAACCCGATAAAATCAGTTTCATCCTAACATTATCCCATACTAAGATGCATAAAAGTTAAACCTGCTGTTTGAATGGAAGGTTGAAATGCTTTTACGTTCCATTGATATCCGAATAATGATTTCTCGGTGTAATATTATAGTAAGCAAATATTGGATCTTGTAAAGGTCTTGTGTATGTAACTTGTGACGTCAATTTTTATTCGCTCTCCTTGATGCTTGAAAAAATACTGAATCATATATAAACACACTCTAAACTTAGCCTAATTAAAGTATTTGGTTGACTAGTTGTACTGAGTATTTAGGTATATTGTTAGAAATAAGTTTTCTGTGCCTTCGTTGAATAATTTGATTTTGAAAACAGGGTCAAAATTTGAGGACATTCATAACATTTAAAACTGTTTTTTTTTTAAATTTTAAACTTGAACTTGACGTGAAAATGGAAGCGTCTGAATACATACAAAATGAAACTAACATTTTTTGATAAAATTTGTTACTTTAATTATACCTCAGATAAAAAGAAGAACAGCACCGGCTTAGTTTTCGCAGATCTTGCACTCTGCATGACAATTCAGGGGTCTAATGCGAGCTTGTGTAAAGCCTACACAATGTGTGTGAGGACTAAAATTTCTGTACAAACTATAAATTTCCTCAGTGAGCAAAAGAAATTTTTTCTGACACTGTTTTTAAAGTGTTGTAACATTTTGAATTGTGGAAGAATGAAGCTTGCAAGCTCAGAGATTACATCTGTTTCTCAACTTGAAGACAGACTCCCTCGTTCACCGATGCACAAGGAGCAAAACGCAATGCTTCATTTTCTGTTTTACTCTAAGACAGCGTTTAATTATGAACACATTTTTTTACAACACATTTTCACCCCAAATTTGTTTTTTTGAAGAGATATGATGCCATTACTCTAGAGCCTTTGAGTTTTCAAAAATTAACAAAATAATAGCAGTTGTCTAAAAATCAACACCTTGGTTCCTACATTCAAAAAAAATTAAGAAAAAATTAATTAAACGAGAATTAAAAAAATTATTCTCTCATTTATGTTCTAAATGATACGTTCTTTTACTCCTGATAAACTTACGTTTATTGTGTGTAAATACATTTATTGAGCTTGAAGTAATTTTTAAGCCGAAACTATTGTTTTCTAACACTCAAACTCGAGATTTCTTTAGGAGAGATATCTTACAATGTCATTGTGTGTTGTCTATTTTGCACTGCAGCGTCTTTGTCGCCAACGTAATTGCAATCTTGTAACGTAGTCCACAGATATATTAGAGCATTAAACAGCTTTTTGAGCTTTCAAGGCTAAATGAAGAATGCTTTTTATGTGTGTGAGTATTTAATGGTGAAAATCATGACCAGCTATCGTTGGGAGGAAATTTAAATTGAAAATATATGTAAATGCTGAACTTTAGCTAGCAATGGGGTGCAGAGGTGCGTTTGATTTGTGTACATAGATGCAGGTGCATGCAATAGCACGTTTCGTAATACTTCACATTGATATCATCGCGATAATAATTTGATAATACGTGTAAAATTTACGTAATGCACACGGTTTTCTTTTACCATTCACTCGCAAGATAAAGGGAGTAATTCCTATGAATTCAATGTTTGTGTGTTATAACTAATTATAATTTATGGATTAATATTTGTTGCCGTTTAAAATGACCTCATATAAATTCAATAAAATATAAATAAAGTAAAAAATTGGCACGCAAACGCTTCGACCCTTTTGAACAGAGGATGTACCTGTAAACCAGTAGGAAAATGAATAGTTAATTGTACCCGGAAAAGATTTTATCTTCATTCACTTTGCAGGTTTGCATAAGTTAATTATTGTTTCTACTATAAAAAAGAAACGCTTGGACTCTTTATGTTCGATGCTTTCAGAAAAATATAATCTGAAAGTCTCTCTAGAAAATCAAATTTCATTTGATAGTGTTTCTGTTATTTTCACATATATACATTTTGTTGCTGAATGGCAGCTAATTTAAAATTGTGTAGCTGATATTTTAGTGAGTTTCATTTGCCACGTTGTATTCTTTACTATGGAGAAGTGGGTTATTAATAACTTGTTGCAATTCTGAAACTTCAGTGTGTTTTTTTTAATGCTGCGGTAGAATTTTGTACAAAAAATTCAATTGAGATTAATATTTTTATGATACTAAGATAGCATTAAAGCATGGAAATATTTGTAACACGCATTAAAACGCTATGCACTATTGTTTGAAGCGCAACTCTGCAGAAACTAGAACTCATAAGAGAGACAATTCACAGAAACTTAAATTTTTTCCTTAACTCATCTTAAAATTATTGTTCTTAAAACACAACACTGGTAACCCTTTCAGCGGCACGATTTTCAAGCACCTCATTATTAAACGTGTTCTTTATGATGACGATTCGTAAATATGATCTTACCGTACATACGTCTTATGAGTTTTCATTTTCAGTATCACTAGGCTTGATATGGCTAAGTCGACAGAATTATCATAAAAGCTTAATATTTCAATTCTATAGCTTGGTTGTGGTATAAAAAAAGCTGTTGATTGGAGTTCAAGTACAATATGGAAGTTCTAGCACAGGTAACTCTTCATATACGTTTCTTTTCCGCGTCAAAATGATGGCTTTGCTTACAAAAGAAGCTCCTCGCTCAAACGTTGCTATGCCGACCACCTGTTCGTTGTCATGGCGACGGCTACGCTGAATCTACCTGTCTAAGAAAACGGAGAAAAAATCGCGAGAAAAATTGATTTTGCAGTAGCTTGTAAATGTCAAAACAAGTGCGATAGACTTTAAAAACGTTTTGGCTGCCGTCGTCTAAGTTTTAATATCTAATATGAAAATTTCCGCATTTTATAGCTTTTTTTAGGATGACCTATTCACGAGACCCTTCAAAAACAGATAGAACAATCAATAGCAGCTATGAGAGTTAACGAAGTGTCCAGATCGACACAGAAATTGAAAAGAAATAACTTTCACGGTCACTTCGAACACCCAAGTATAGGATTCTCAATCAGATAAATGAACTGTAAATATGAATACTAGGAACATCGTGGTGCGTAGTAATTACTAAAATAAAGATATGCAAGCTTTCATACATTCTTAAAACCGAGTCGAGTTACACTCCATAGTAATTTAAGCGAATATTCATAAAAACACCTCAAATGAAAATTCACTTGAATAAGAAACTTTAGTTAATAGTCTGAGAGCCGTGCAATTTTCAAGACAACCTAATAACTTTTACACAAAATTCTGAACTTCGACATGTTAGTGAGTTATGCAAAGGAAATTCGAAATTTTAAACTTAGAAATTTTTTGAGATCAATCACGCAAATTATTGAACAACCTAAGAAAATACAAAAATTTTGAGCGAAAATACGACAGTTGGAAAAACTAGACTCACCATCCAAGGGCTTGACGATCGTCGCAAGGTGCTGACATTTTTATGGAGCTGCTCTTAGCTTTGTGACATCACAGAAAACTCCACCTATCTTTGTGCCATAGGACAGAAGCCAGGTTTTCGAATAATGTTGTGTAGCGGACTGGAACGCGCGACGCATGCGCTCGCGCTCATTCTCTCAATTTGCATTTTGCACTCTTACGCAGTACGCATATTTTATGCACTTATCTTTCGTTCCACATCGCTAGGAGGGAGCCTGACTCCTGAAATGGTAATTTATTATTTGCAGAGGAATTTTTTAACGGGCTCGACACTATGAAGATCTGGTGACCGGTTGTGGTCGACGTGCAAAATTGTACGTTGATTCAGTTCCGCACTTCTAGACCGCAGAAGCTTCTGAAGAATTTCTGAACCTGCAGGCACGTTACCTGCATCGATGTGAAGTGATTTGCAGAATGTTTAATTTTACTTATAGTTTAACTATTTTGATTACCGACTAACTGAGCAAAAATGAAGAAACTCGCCTTCGAATCAATTGTCTGGGAACTTTAAATTATCTTCCCTACAGAAGTCACACTTAGACAATGATTATTGTTATTAAAGCACTATAATCACGACTAATAATCTGTTAACATTGCGAAATGCCATTTCAGTTTTGCTATCATTCTTGTGCTATCACAAGTACTTGACTACTGCTACTCTCCGATTTCTGGCACTACTTTAACCTTCACTGTTCTGATGACTTCCTTATCTGTTGTCAGTGAAAGCGGCGCAGATTCGATTCCTGGCCTAACTTTTTCGCTGTTATAAGTTTAATTATAGTGGCATCGAATGTAGAAGCTATATTTGGAAGGCTAAAATCTTAAATGCCCCAGTGAAAAGTTACCAGGGGATTCGTGCGCTACCTGACCGACAGGGTACGGTCAGGCGAGGTACCCTCTCCTGTTCAAGAAACACCAACGAGCAACAGCGCAGTATTTATGATCAGATTCAGTGATCATCGAGTCGTGTAACTCGAGCTCTCAAGTGGACCTTAATTTTGTTCAAATTTTTGGAAGCCTGTGGTGTACTTTTTTCAATCACTTCGATGTCGATCAGGGTTATTAAGGGATTTTGTTCAACGGTTAAAGCACAGTTTCAAAGAGTATCACGTAGACATTAAGGAACATATTTTGACCGTTATGATAATGCTACAAAACGATAAAATAAGGCACGTTGTGAAGTTCACTGTAACGACCTTCCTTCTCCAATGTCAAGCAACACATGAAGTAAAAATCCCCTGCTCTTGAGTTTATACGTCGTGCGCATTGAGGTAGGCAGTGTTGCGAGCTTTTGACGTTGTATAGAATAAGACAGCAAAAAAGTTTCATATGAAAACGGTACTCTAACTTAACCAAAATTCGATTGCAATACTTAAACTATTTTAGCCAGCGCTGAACTCTGCATCATTTAGCTAGCGTGAGTAGTTTTCAACTTGGTCGTAGGGACTTCGATAACTGAGGGGTTCGAAGGTATAACTGAGGACAAAAATAGGTATAATTTTGTCATTTACATGCTACGTATAACTCATGATAGGATAAGGCTTGGAAAAATTGTAGGATGCTTGAGTCGCAAACTGAAAACTGGCAGAGAGCTGACAGGTTTTGGTGGACTGCCAGAAACAAGTGCCGCATTTTTAAAGCTCATAGCTAAATTTAAATCAAATTATTCCCATTTAATCTCATTGCTATATATAAAAAAATCATTTACATTTAAACTCATTGCTAAATGAAAATAAAATTTACTGATATCTAGATAAACTTATTTTCTGCAACCTGAATTCCTTGATAGGGATTTTCTTAGTTTTCCTAATTTGTTATGTTCAAAAGTATACTAAGTTATTCAAAAAGTACCATAAAATCCACTAATCCCCTCCAAATGTCATAGTTATGAAGTTGTAATAAATATTTCCAGGAAGCATATGTTACATGCATTTTTACGTGTCTGGAGTTTGAAGCTTTAAATATAAATTACCTGCTGTTATTTCAAAAGTCATCGCTTAGTAGTGTAAACAGAAGATTTCATTTTTAATCCTATGGATCCACACGTTTTTATGCGGTCAAACCATGCAACCTAAAATTAGTAGGATGCCCCAGAAGTCGCTGAACTTATTCGGGCCCACAGGTAGCTATACTCAAACTTGACCATTGTAATAGACTTAAGAAACATTCTACCTCTGTATCACCTGTGGTAAATAAATTGTTTAAAATTGTTTAAAGAATATTGTCTTATTCAGATCCCCTAACATCACATGCCCTGCCATTTTCTGTTGGCGTCTTGAGGTGAATGAAAACGAAGCTGCACCGTAGCCTACTCCAAGCGACAGTGTTTAGGAGTTTTGGTTCCGTTGTTCTGCGGATCACAACTCGGATAGAATTTCACCGATGAAATTTGTTTCTTGAAACATTTTGAAGTAACTCCTTTTTACACATTCAAATTAACTGACTTTCAAGTGATTCTTCCTTACACGTAATATACGGACTACACTGTCTGCTGCTTTTGTACTATGTAACAGTACCAAACAAGGTTATAAACAGTACAAACAGTGTAACAGTGTGTTGTACTGTAAATTATCGAAATGCGTAAGAATCCTCAATAAGGTAAAAAACATATTACCTGAAAAAGCTTTAAAATTACTTTATCGAACGCGAATTTCATCATATGTACACCATGGAATAGAAGCGTGGCAATGAAGTGCTAAAAAAATCAATTTGCTCCTTATGCTGCAAAAAAAAGAACCATTAGAGCGGAGCAAAAAAAAGAACCATTAAAGCCGGAGAAACGGCTCTAAACAAACATCGGCATCTAAGGATGCTTTATTTCCAATTCAAGCATGATACATATCACCTTGTACTTTGGTTTTTCAAATGCCTAATAATTAACAGGACGCCATGACGCTTTCCTCCGGTCAAGAAAGAAAAGAAAGAAAAGAAAGAAAAAACATTTATTTCCAATAAAGTACAAACATGAAACGTCGATACATTGGATTTTGAAACACCTTAACCTAAAAGCCTCCTTAATTGAGAATGACACATTGGGATTGGGATACCCGTGTAAAATGTTGAATCAAAAAATGATTGACAGAAAAGCACATCAAAAATGAGTTCCTTAGCTCTGCCTAATCTGATTTTGACAGGGCAATTGAATTTAAGTTACTAAGAGAACACAATACTCGTAACGTTTAGTTGAAAAATGTTTTCGTTTGTGCGCATTTAAATTGAAATATGAGCAAAAGTCGCGTTTAAATAC
>JACJUY010009841.1:19046-30084 GCA_014220935.1 Platorchestia sp. MABIK | reverse complement strand
TGTTATTACTCTTTCGGGCTTTCGCCCTGTTATTACTCTTTCGGGCTTTCGCCCTGTTATTACTCTTCCGGGCTTTCGCCCTATGAACTAGTTTAGTATATTTGAAGATGCTAAACGTACTCCTCTTACTTTGCCAGGAGACGTTAAACGGCAGTTGGAGGGAAAAGGCAGCGCCGCATTGGTCTTCTCCGAAAGTTGTGACCGCCCGAAGCATATTTACCAACACCAGTACCTAATCTCATTGTTTCTGTTGTCGTGCTTAAATTGTACGTTTCACAGTAAATGCTCTCGGCCCTTCGATTTTTACATTCCTCCCCAATTGCCTAGTTGTTTTTCATATCCCACAATGGTTGACGAATGCATGAAAGTGCAATAATGCCATAAGTATATCTTTTAAGACAATTTATGAAAAATGAACGACCTGATACATATTTGATTTTTTGAAGCAATTGACGAACTATATTAAATCTTTCGCTCCGCTGCTAGTGGCATTAGGCGGGACTAGAATAAAACCATCTGAAATTCAAAATTTGATTAGCGATCCACCTGCACCATGTAGATAAACATAACGTGTTCTATTTTATGACATTTTTATGGACTGGATAAAATACTCACGAATTGTTCAATTCCTTCTATCTCTCAATTCTGCCATACCTCAAGAAAATGCGCATCTAAGCTCCCTATTTTCATACATCATTTTTCAATTTTTATAAATATTCATTTATATTTTAATTGACTTATTTGTACATTATTTATTTCTTAGCATTCCTGTATCATTTTCGAAGCGTCGGGAGAACATTAAATGTTTTTGAATTCCTAATGATTGGCGACACTTATTGAAAGTCAACAAATAAGTCCAAAAAATCAGGTTAGAAAATGTGTGCCTGTCTAACTGTCAGCTGAAACTGTGAACTCTTACCCTGCCAAATCACACAGTACAAACAAATAAACAACAACATCGGCATCTACGGATGCTTTATTTCCAATTGAAGCATGATACATATCACCTTTTACATTGGTTTTTCCAATGCCTTAGAACTAACACCAGGACGCCATGACGCTTTCCCCCGGTCAAAGACCGGTACCCATTTCAGACACCTGGGTAGAGAGGGGTATTGTGCTTAGAATTTTTCTCCTATACCCAACAGAGAAAATTGCCACCAGCGCCGAGACTCGAACCCGGGTCTCCCCGCACAGAGTCAGGTCCTATACACACACGGCTATGGCGAGCAAACGAGTAAACCTCGTGGGAACGCGTTGATGTTATGAAAAAGCCACAGAACATTATTCATCTCCATTACGTGCATTACGGTGGACCACAGGCAGTGTTTTTAGTCGATTTGAGGTTTATTGGGCACTCCGGGCAGTGAAAAGGTACGCAGAAACGAATTTATGAGACCACGTTCGAGGGCGGTAAATTTCGAAAGAAGACGGTCAATTCGAGTGATTAAAAATATACCCCTACCCTGCAGTCGGGGGATTACAGTTGCAGTCAAACAAACCCCTAATGGCTTGAGCAGATTCAAACCTCGTGATTGGCACTAGGAAATAGGTGAAACAATGACACACCAAGTTTTGAGGGACCTTTCTTCGGAACTAGATTCGAAAGAGAAGCTAGGTTAGTTCCGAGCAAGCTGTACGAAAAGGCATGCGCGCCGCCACAAATGACTCATAGTATGTAAAACCGCAGAGTAGACTTGTATAATGCAAAGTGACTGTTAAATATCGCGGAGAAATTATTGAAGAAATCGAGCGCCAAAGTTGGGATAAAATTACGTGGGTACTGACGATTGAAGAGACTAGCCTTCCACGCACGAGCTGGCGACAATTATAAACGGGAAATAAGTAAGAATTTAGGAATACCCACAACGATATGTTGAAAAATGAAAAGACGTGAAAGATCAGTGTTTGGTCTGATATACAAATTTTAATTTTACGCAAATTTACGCCTGGGGAATGAAATTTGCTGCATGTCAATTGTGCTGCTGCCTTCACCTCGAATATGTTTGTGCTAGTAGTTTTTCGACGTCTTGGTTGGGCCAAATTCGTAGTTTGATTAATAATCTTAGCTTGTTTAACATTTTCTTATTTATGAACGTTGTATTTTATTCTAAAGTGGGGCTCTTTGATAGGTCCAACTGACCGCTTATTAAATAATGGTATCAGTATTCAGTGCATTTGTAAGCGGTTGTAGTTTTTCTTATCGTCTGATTTTGAGTGTGAGTCGACGGCAGGTATAACGCATATTCATCCTAAAATGTACAGGAGATCATCATAAACAAAACACTCACGAGGGAAAAGTTAAGAGAATGAAATGACTACAAAGTGTAGGTGAAGGATGAACAGACTAACTCGGTGAGTTCCTTTAATAATATTATTTACATGTTCTTTATAGCATATTAGAATTCAAATTCAACTGTTTCCTTTTTCCACTGTATATTTTTATTATTGGAGGTAAGCCAATCCTTTCATGCGGGGCTGGTGCAACGCGCACCAAGTCTCGTTACACATCCATCAAATTGAAGTTCAAATTAAAGGGTCAAATCCAATTAAAATTTCGTTCATTTAAAGAGTGAGTTCTCTATAAGCTTCTCCAGAAGCAATCGATAATTAACTAGATTAATTACTAGTTAACTAGAGTCAGAATAAAGAACTCGATGTAAAATTCCTTCTCAGAAGACACCACAGCTGAGCTGGCAGGCGGAGCCAAAGGCACCTCAGCTGAGCAGGCAGGTGGGGTAGGGAGCGCCGCAGCTGCGCACGAACACGAGTCCGATCTAAGGTGCTCCCAACTCCGCCCTCCCTCGCCTGATAATTGCCTGATAAATCTTCATGTTAATTAAGAGCAGGCGTCGGCATAATTCTTTCATTCTGCTGAAGTCAGCCTACAGCAACACACGAACTGCGAATCTGCCCGAGCTTAGCCACTCAATCATTCCTTGTAAGTACAGCAGAATGCAGCCATCGCATGAGAGAGATTTTTTGAAAAATATTTTCAGTTGGAGAGGACGATTGTAGGTTCTAACCATGTAATATTTATTATAAAAATTTTTGTATCGCCGAGAGTCAATTTTGTCGAGCTGATAATCAATATGATCATTGTATTTTGTGTTTGAATTGAAAAATTAAGTGTTACGATTTTAATGGGTTCGCAATAGTTGAGATCTGTATAGAGGGTTCGGAGCTTAACGCAGTTTGTGATTATTTCTTTCATGTATGATATTATACAATTGTTTCCTAGCAGCAGGAATGTCAGAAACTGAATAAAATAGAATAGTGTGCATGCAGTGGTTCAGTGATTTTTTAGCGTTGAAGTAACTTACAAGGATGGAGTAGCATAGGCTGCAAAAAACTGAAAAGAAAACAGTAGCAAAATAACTTTCCGAGAAATTTGAAGAAAAATATTCCAAGTTTTCTCAAAAATTTACAAGAAAACATACATGGAGCGGAGCTCAGGTTTCCAGTTTTATTACCTTGAAATACTGAACCCAGAACTTCTCATGCTGGCCTTTGATTTTGTTAAATCAAAATGCTGGAGGATGTTCAATTTGTGACCAAATTTTTATGACATGTCCCTTTGCACTGGTATTACAATATTTTTACCTAACTTTTTTGATTTACTTTACTCTTTTACCTCTAATTTCGTTCATTAAGGAGAAAATAATCTTTTCCAGACTTGAGGAAAACGTTTACTTTTATATGCCTGTAATGTCAATACGGCAATAACTTGAGAAAAATTAAAATTATATTGAGTGGAAAGACAACTGTGTGAAAACTGTTAATTAACTGCATTGAGCATTAATGTAGCATTTTCGAAATTGAGACTCCATATATAATTGCACCATTTATCCAATTTTCAAATTGGACATGAAACGAGCGTCAAATTAATCAAAGTTGTTTTACTGTCCTGACCTGTGTTATTTTTTTGCAGATTGTCCAGGCACGTGCAGGTGCAGTGCATTCCTCACTGAGTCGGACGCCAAGTCGCTACCATGACGGAGCTGAAGTTCTACCTCCTCTGCTTCATGGTGAGTTGTGCACTCAACACTGAGGCTGTGACTGAATAAGAAAAGTTCCATCGAATACCGACTGAGAATTTATTTGAAAAAAAGTATTCCAAATTATGATTTCAAAATTATATTTGCCTCTTAGCGCAATGAGAATTCGTATGACTTTTCATCAAACAGGCCTTTTACATTTGTTACATTGAGTTCTCACTCGCACTTTAGCTGCACTGAGATTTTTTCTACTCATGTTTTAATAGGAACACCGCTAAAACAGGGTCGCAGAGTACTCTACCACACTGCTGTCACACTAGCTGGGACTGAAGAATCATTTTTATTACTCCGAGACTAGGTTGGTACGTCTTCATGATTACACTGAACGTACAGCTGCATAACGACAGCAATGAGTGCTTAGATGCACATCTGTAATGTCAAGTAATCAGATGTCAGATGCACTGTTGTAACGCTCAGCACTTAAATGTTCTGATGTAACTTCGAGTTCTCAGATGCCTGCTCGTTACGTCAAGAACTAGTGAGATTTCTGGGGCGTATAGAATTCCATATTATTGCTTTGAGATTTTGTATTCATTATCATCCCTGCCGAGTTTATTATTCAGAGGGTAAACTAATTTATTGGATCAAAGTTCACCTACCTAAAAATTAATAGTTCTGTACTGCTTGCTTAGAGTTCGAAATGAGATAAAATGCTTCACAAGAAATTCAAATAGAAACAGTGACGCCAGTAATTAAATGTGAATTTTTTTTCTTTAGCTGGATTTGTAAAAATGCACGGCTATTGTAGCTTGAATAACAGCGTAACCTGGCTTTGCCTAACTTAACTAGCAGCAAACTTGACCTAAACTAGGCAAGCCTAAGATAACTTATCTCATCCTAATCTATCTACATTGATCTTACCCTATTTAACATAATGACGTATTGTAGAGTAACGTATTATAGTGACGTATTATACAGTAACATGTTATAATGACGTGTTGTAGAGTATTTTAGACACGTATTATAGAGCAACGTTGTAATAATACCGTGCAATACCTCATAATATTCTACAATACCTCATTATAACACGTTATGATGACGTATTGTAGAGTATTTTAGAGATGTATTATAGAGCTACGTATTGTAGCGACATTTTATACAGGGTGTTGGTGGAATTCTTGGTACAAACTTCGGCTACTAATGGAAAATACAAATTTAAACACTTTTTCATCAGTGAAAAATATCGAAAAACGCTTAATTTATGAATTATTGGGCTTAGCAGTTTTTAAGCTGCGCATCAAGAACTCACGGCGATCCTAGTTAACCACATGCGCTAATGTTCAATAATAACACACGAGGGTAATGAAAAACGTTAAATAACATGAGGACCATAATCAAAGGGAAGGAGACTCTGGACTCTCTGGAAGTGATACGGATGGGAATTATTCCGGTTCAATACATGCTACACTGTACTATGGTCACGAATACCCAAAGATGCTGCTGCGGCACGGGTGCTCGTACGCGGGCTTCTACGGAAATGTTTCAACACTTCTTTCTCTCGATAATAATTTATTGGGCGACCAACGTCTACTCTGTTTACACTAAAACTGCCGGTTTCCGTCAATCTCCGGTGCATTGCAGTGAATAATCGATGATCAGGGACTTCTCGATTAGGGTAACGTTCGTGACAGATTCTCGCGGCACGTCTTGCATTACCATTAGCAGTACCATAAGTGAAATGCATGTCTGCCATTTGAGCATTTGTAAGGCGATACTTCTTACCACTTCAGTGCCACGGTGCTAACTGACAAAAGATACACATACGCTTCTCACCAGGGGTCGCTAACGTTGACTAGGAATTTCTAGAAATTTCCTGAATCTGTGAATTAATGTTTTAAACTGTAAATAAAACATGTTCGATTCTGATAAAACTTGTTCATTTTGATTCCCCATATTGCCCTTATTCCTGTCTGTTGTGAAATCGCTGTTGTGTTCTTGTAGCGTAGCATTAAAACTTCTAAGCCCAATAATTAAAAAACTAAGCGTTTTTCGAAATTTTTTCACTGGTGAAAAAGTGTTTAAGTTTGTATTTTCTACTAGTAGCCGAAGTTTGTACTAAGAGTTACACCAACACCCTGTAGAGTAACGTACTGTGATAACGTATTATTGAGTTTCGTAAAAATGCAGTTAACAACACGAAACCTAACTAAGAACATATAATGCCAAGAGGGTATGAACTCAACTGGTTGTTTAAGTGAAGGCTTGCATTGAAAAATGAAGAGAGATTCTAAAATTCTAAGATCTAAAACACTAGGAGCTACACGTACTACTTTAAAATGACTTGAGTGAGAATTTACATTGCACGTTTCAGCATTACCTTGCTGTGCTTTCGACCTACAAACACTGGGAATTTTTATTTTGAATAACCAATGATACCCAGAAACATTTTAATTTTGAAGTGACATGTCGAATGAACAATACTCACTATTTCATAAACAAAATTTGAATTTGTTTGCGTTCTTTTTTCGAATAAACCTCGATTATTTCAAAACAACCAGTCTTTCTTCCGGGTGTATCGACAGTAACACTCTGTTTTTTACTCAGGGCAAATTACAGCTTATTTGTGTATTATTTCATTCAAGACAATGGAACTATGTGTTTTTGTTTTATTGAAAACTCTGTAAATTATGCTGCATTTTTATTCTATTCAAAACAACTGCACTCCTTTTCGCAATGTTATATAAACTGAGGAAAAATTCCATCTCGTTGTTCAGAAAAAATCCATCTTATTGTATATATATTTCATTTCTAGCGAGTGTATTTTATGTTAAGTATGTGTAATGTCGTCTCTTTCGGCACTACAAGAGGTATTGTAGCAGAAGCTTCAACTTCAGTTCTCATAGCCGTAAACTAAGGAGAAGGAAAAGTAAACTCACAGCAACGTTCCTAATCTTGTACTGGTTAGATCAGTAACAGATCTTCCTTAAAACTAGTCGTGCCCGGAAGTCAAAAAAAGACTTTCCGGTGCTCGTAAAGGTCGCAAAGGCAGGACACCACAAGGACTTCCGTCGGTCAGTTCCGGCGGTTTATGACTCCTTCGGCTCTGAGACATGTGAAACCTAGCGAGACAAAGACATCCGGTGGTGCGCACTTCACAAGGCACATCCTGAGATGTAACAATTTCCCTCCCTTTAGATGAACAAATGATAAAGGGAAGGCAGAACTCAACAATCCATTCGTATTACAGGTTTAGTTTTTCTACCTGATCTACTCGGTTCATTTTGTACAGATGAACTGCTAATAGGTTACAAGGTAGAAGGCTTAGCCGCCTTGCTACTGAAAGATCCCAAATTACTAGAAGAATGAATCAGCTGATTTGAATGCCTCTTCCAGATTACATTTAATGCTAAGATTTGAACCTGAAAGATATTAACAGGAATTTAACCAACAATAATTCCGTTCAGCCACTTGGGACCATTTCTTAAGTTCAGAGCAAGAACATGATCATCGACATCAAATTGAGTTACACACATAGGCTTAGACCTGGACACAGAATATTTAGGATTAACTCTATCTCTGGAAGTTTCAAATTTACGATTGTTGAGAGCAACAGAGGGAGCAATTTTTGTGACACTATGAGGAAGACAATGTGATTGAAATAGCGCATTTGCTAGACGTGATTTGAACGATTCGGAAGAAGAGAGTTTTTTCAACAGGTTTACCATTTACATTACATTTTAACATAGTAGACTCTTTTGTAACGGGAATTCCTGTGGTGTTTACTCCTAAAAATGAGAATCATTCAAGTAATTATCAGAGAAATTATGTACAGCATTACCGTCACCATTGCCATTCCAGGGTTTTGTAGAACAACTTCGTTCTTCCGCTGTAGAGGCTCACGTGAACTCTTCATTGACTCCTCTTCTCTTCCGACATTGCAATGACAACCGCTCCTTTCCGGCTGCACTATGTAAGTGCGAGCTGCGTCAAATTCTCTTCGTGTAGGTCACCTTCGTGTAGTAGGAGGTTCCCCTCGTGTAGGCTCCGCCGGAGAAAGCCGTGCTGACGTCGTAGATATGCAGACTTTAGAAATGTTGCCTATTTTTTCACATTTTTTGCATTTCAGTTTCAAAGCATAGCAATTCTTTGCAAGATGCTTTTGCTTAGCTCCGCAACGGATGCATGTGTAGTTCGGCTGTAATTTTTCTGTTGTGAAAAGCGATGAAGATGAATCCTCACGAATAATATCTTGAGCGTCGGAACTTAACAGTTCGATGAGTTTTGCATGTGCAACACATTCGTTGAAAGTTTTTCCGTCACACTTCTGTAGAACTGCACTGAGAATTTGCGATAAACGAAGACCAGCAACGAAAACATCTCTCAAGAGACGATCACGACAGCAATTATCGTAGTTGCACGCAAACGCTAAGTCATTTAATGTTTTTGCATAACTTTCTAAGGATTCATTAACACCTTGCTTTCTATTAAGAAATTTCACAGATGCGCCGACAATGGATTTCTTGATTACAAATTGATGTATTAACTTTTCTTCTAGTTCATCACACGTAGCATCAGCGAGTAACGTAGGTTTAATTCTTCGTTGTAGATCTGTTATGATGTTTACAGGCAAAGCTTTAACTAAAATACTTGCTTTATTACCGCCGTTGTTTCCCGCCTTTTGAAGAGCGTCTGCACACTGTACTTTTAAGGGAAGCGAACGAATTTTCCAATGAATTCTTTGAAAAATGAATAAAAATATTTTCGGAGGGAAATAAGCTTTCTGGTATTCACAGCATGTTTATAACATTCAAATAGACAGTTGTTGCCCTAAAAATTTTGAAATTTGCCCATACCCCTTTTCCCTTCCCCCTCCATGGAAAAATCTTTAAAATTTCAATTTATCAGCCAATATACAATTTAAACAATTTAAACAATATATTTACCACAGGTGTTAAAGAGGTAGAATGTTACTTAGGTCTAGTACAATGATCAAATTTACGTTTAGCTACCTGTGGGCCCGAACAAGTTCAACGATTTCTAGGGCATCATAGAATATTGTACAAAGAAACAAATGCTTTTTTCCAATCGATTTCCAATCAAAATATCTACGATAAATAAGAAAGGTTTTTTGTTTATGTTAAAAAAATGAAATTTACAACTATTTGAATACTAAAAACATGATCATTTTTTTTATGGACGATAAAAAAATTTCCAATCAACTTTTCAAAAAAACTCTCCTAGCATTTATCGTACTCACTTTGCTCCTCACGATGCAAAAAAAATCTTCTCAATAGCTTCAAAACTGTAGGAGAAATTGCCTGTCAAAATCTATGACCCATATTTTGAGAAAATAACAGTCAAAGTGACCAGACACCATAGTGCAGAGTACACATTGTTTCCTTTATATGATTTCATATTTTTTTCATCAAAACTTACAAACTAATACACTACTAATCAGTCTAAAACATTTTAGATAAGTCTTCCATAGTTTTAAAAAGTCACTACCACTATTAAGTCACTAATACCTGCTGCAAACTGCAGAGAGCCCCGAACGGTTTTTCCCTATGAAATGTTAAAAATTAAAAAGGAATACTTCAGTAGTGAAATAAGCTCTGAGGAATTCACAGCATGTTTATAACATTCGAATAAACATTTATAGCCCATATAATTTTAAGAACTTACCCACACCCCCTTCCCCCATCCGTCACCCCCCACCCAGAGGCAATTTCTTAAAATTTCAATTTCTTCGCCAATATTGTATATAGAGGCGATTAGTTTTTTTGGTTCGATTCACAATGAACATATCTAAATATGTTCAAGAGAGTTTTTTGAAATCGCTTCAGAATTTTTTTTACCATATCTTAGAATTTTTAAAACCCAATTTTTAATTTTTTTTCAATAAAAAAATTTCTGATCAACATATCAAAAAACTACATCGGGCATTTATAATACCCACTTTGATCTTTACGATGCGAAAAAGATTTCTTACATAGGTGAAAAACTGTAGCTGGAATTGCCCCTCAAAGTTGAAAAGGCATCTTCGGCCAGAGCGAACAGCTGCATTTGATATTCTATGCATTTCACAGGACGGACAAGCACAAAACCCCTCACTAAGAAGGTCAAGAGACCACTAAACCTCTCTAATGAATGGACAGTTGTCTACAAACAAAGAAAAAACATTTGGACCAACCAACCAGAGCTAAGCAGAGCCGCAGTTGGTCTCTCAGAGCGCAACTGCGGGGGAGGGGGGCAATTTGGGGGTAATTATGGGGGTTTAGGTTGCCAACACGGGACAAATGACGTTTCTACGTGATAGAGGAAGTGTTTAGGAGCATTTTAAAGCTATAATCTCATTTTCAGTTTTGGGCCCCAAAAAACCGTTCGCTTCCCTTAAACGTTGAATAAATTCACTCACTGTTTCCACTTCAACGTCGAATGGAGGACAGCTAACTGTAGAATGTGCCATCTTGGTTTCAGAGCACTTGTAAAGTTCAAATTCACTTTGGAGATTCGAAATCTTCGTCGCCAAATTGTAGTGTCGAATCTTTCGGCACGACAAGAGGTATTGTAGCAGACGCTTTAACTTCAGTTCCCTTAGCCGTAAACTAAGGAGATGGAAAAGTAAACGCACAGCAACGTTCCTAATCTTGTACTGGTTAGATCAGTAACTGATCTTCCTTAAAACTAGTCGTGCCCGGAAGTCAAACAAAGACTTTCCTGTGCTCGTAAAGGTCACAAAGGCAAGACACCACAAAGGAATTCCGTCGGTCAGTTCCGGCGGTTTATGACGCTTTCGGCTCTAAAACATGCGAAACCTAGCGAGACAAAGACATCCGGCGGCGCTCACTTTACAAGGCACATCCTGAGATATAACAGAGTGATACTGAGAATAGTAAACCATGTTTACATTTTGTTTCATTGAGAGCACCTGTACCAAAATTTCAGTGGCTGCCATCGTGGCAAGTCAAACCTGCGTCATTGTTCAATATTCATGAGCTGATTTTCAGCGCGTCGTGTTGTATTATTAACTATACGATCGA
>JACJUY010009841.1:0-13815 GCA_014220935.1 Platorchestia sp. MABIK | reverse complement strand
TGTTGTAGAAACATAACTGTGGTAAAGTTGAGGCTAGTGTACTGTGTTTTTTAAACTCCTCAGCATTTAAGTGTAACAATTGTTTGTTCCAGGCAGTTAGCAGAGTTTTAGCTAACATTGGCTTAGACTCTAATTTCCCGGTATTTAATGAACTGAACTTCAACAGTTTAGTCCAAATTGAATGTAGAATGGCTCAACTCGACAGACTCGAATATCTTTATCACTAAGAGAAATTTTCATTATTTATTGAAACAGCTCACGTTACGAGTGTTGAACTAAACTGAAATTTTTCGTGTCTTTTCCAGAAGTTATCTGAAAAAAGTTACTGTATTTTTAATTGTTTCGAATGATATTTTAATTTTACCGCAACCATGTCCCTATGCCGGTATCTGTTCTCTATCTTCTTGGTAAGTTTAAATGCTGCAAATCTTGGTGATTTATAGAATCCCCTTTACTGTTTAGCGATCTGTTTGACGAAACATGGAAAACACTTTTTGAAATGACGAATGTTTATTATTTCCAAATGTGTTTCATGCGTAGAGACCTATTCCTCTAGCTCTTTTTAAATGCCAAGCTTTTTTGACGATAGAAAACTGACGTGGTACCGAAATCGCACCACCATAATTATGCATAGTTCGGACACCACACACTGTTCCTTGACGAATGATTTCGATTCTTTTGCGGATGATTTTCTGATTTCTTTTAAAAATATTTTCCGAAGTGTCTTTCAAAATTCTACTTGAAAGTTACATCACCATAAGCAATAGCACAGAACAAATAACAAGCACTGATCAATTAAACAAGAAATCTACTACAATGGTGGTCATGTTGAGCATTTCGACTATTTCATAAAATATGTTGTCATGATTATTCCACGACTTGTACTTTTTCGATGGAAACTAACAACTCTTTCAAAAACTTTTTTCACAGATCGGAGCTTTACGGAGCGCTGTTTGTACTCCACTGTCGCGAGCCCTGCCTGAATCAGAGACGGGAGCATTTGGACCAAGTCTTCCAGCAGACACGGCAAGTTATGAAGCGATCGATGGTGCAATGTCTATTTATACTACGAATACAGTAGCCGTGTGACGTCCTTAATCTAAATAATATGGTAAATTTATGATAATACGATTTCAATAGCCGTACATCATTCTTAGTCGAAATCATATTATGAAATTCACGTATGTATGAACATCATACTCGTATTACATCACGCATTTAGGTTGAAATATTGCTTGAATGCATTTATGTTTAAGTTTAAATTATATGATAAAATTCCCAAAACCTCATACGAATCCGTTTTCTTTCGCAACATTCACTATTCGACACACACATCGTTGAGAATTGAGGCTACTGTTCTACTTCACGACAAACTGAACACCGTTATCAGTTATAGGTCGTCATAACCTGCAGTCTAACCCTATGAAGGGATTTTGCAGTTTGCAGCGTACAAGACTTTAAATTGCATAAATTGTCATTGGCTTTCACGACAAGATGCTTGGTATTTTGTGGTATTCAAAGAATTGAATTTCATCACAAATTTCCGTTAACTGCCATCAAATATTTGGCGGTTTGTGGTGTTTAATTCATTGAATTTCAATGAAAATTACTGTTTCTTTTTTACCCATTATTTAAACGTTTGAAAATTTTACACTCATCCAGGCATGGCTGGAGATGTACGAGGATTACATGAGATCGCATACACTCATACAATATAGCTCGCTAAGTTAAGATCATTAGACTGCGACGTCCAGTACTTATTGGAAAACATAATCAATGCTTTGCGATATAAGCGAGGATAATTTTTGTTACAGCTGCAGCTAAGGTTAAAGCGGTAGCTGTAGCTCTTACTGTTATATGCTGCTATAACTTACCTGTTTCTCCTATTAAGATAAAACGGGAAAACAAACGTAACTAAGAATATCTAGATAACGCAAACGTTTCAGTGTGTGAGAAAATCCATCTTCAGCGCTTTGGAAAACAACTTAAGGTGATAAAAATTTAAAATTATCTTCTATTTCTAAACAAACCGAGAATAGAACACGTACTTTAAAATGTTACGAAATAACCCAAAAAAAAAACAGAAAATTTTAACAGATAATAAAAAGTTTGGCCACCGTGCCAAATTCATTCAAGCGTGAATCGTCTCTAAAATGCTGAGATCAGACGAAGTTGGGGCTGAATCCAAAATATTAAAATTTATGCTTTTGGAAACATTGTCTTTATTTAACTACTTGCAGCTATCACACGTATATTGAAATACCGTTGAAGAGCGTATCACATGTGTAGTATTAATCGATTTTCCTACCATTTTTGACATCCACACAAGGGTTTGTTTGAGAAGAAAGATCTTAACCATTGACTATAATTCATTTTCCTTTTCTCGGTACGTGTGATCGCTTCTTACATCGCAAGCACTGGGCTCCAATCATTGTGAGGTGTGCACAACACAGGGGAGTCTCCTTTCGCACTTGTAATAAACCTGACCAAACCATCCAGATCGTCTATTACAGAGCATTGTTTTAGTAAAAACCATACTTTTGAAAGTGCAAATTCAAAAAATTTGGATTCAGTCCTAAATGATACAGCTCAAATAAAGAAAAAATGTGAAAGAACATGAAAAAAAATTATTTCCAATAAAGAAAATACAAAAACCATCATGGGTTTTAAAAATGTCTTAACACAAAGGTCCTTAGTTGAAATACACACATGGGTATCGTAATGTCCATGCCAATTGTCGAAACAAACGATTAAAAGTTTCCATTTCCCACCCTTTCTCTCATAGTTAGGTTGATGAGAATCTTTAATTATAGCAAGGTTGCAGAATGAAATAATAAATGAAGATATAGTTTTCCGTTTCGTTGCGCAGGAGTATGTGCCATTCGATGGAATGGGCGTGGGTTTCTCGCTGGCGATCGATAAAAACGACGACCTTTTCTTGACCTACGACGAGTGCAAAGCCAACGCAAGCCTGAGAGGTACATTTGTCAAATTGAGATTCCCATGATGAATTGTCTTATTCTAAGTTGTTTTAGCCAACGCAAGCCTGAGAGGTACATTTGTTAAGTTGAGATTCCCATGCTAAATTGGCTTATTCTAAATTGCTTTAGCCAACGCAAGCTTAGAGGTACATTTGCAAAGGTAAGACTCCCATGCTATATTGGCCTATTCTAAATCTGTTCCTTTCAAGTGTTGTGTCTTCATGACTCATCTACCTTTCTCTGGTCGTGCTGTTTATACATACCCCGAGTCAAACTTTGCCGGCGAAGTCCAATTTTTTTTGCAACTTCTTTAAGTTTTCCATGGATTACATGTGATGCGGTTCAAATTGGAGCAAAAAGTTTGTTGATATCAACTCACCTTTGCTAAATGTAACGCTTCAAGTGCTCCTCTAATATTGCTCATTCTTCCTCTCGTAGGGCTCGATGTTAACGTCTATTTTCTTCAACGGCTCGTAAGGCGAGTCGGAAGCCCTCATAAGTTTCCAAATTGCAATGGCTTTTTGGTTAGATATCTTCACCATCAATTCGTTTACATCTATTTCCCGAACCTATTTGAACTAATGCATTCAGGTTGTTGAGTTTGATTCTTTCGCTATAATTTCTTTCGAGACAGATAATGGACTGAACGGTACTTGATTCATTATAAATATGGCAAGCTCCACCCACTTCAGTCGGATAGTATCTACTATAAGACGTGTTTAATTTTTACATAAAAATTTTTCGTGTGTTTGTTGGTTAGTTATATCTAAAATACTTCTCAAAATTTCAGGGGCACACATGTGGTTCCACGATGAGACCAACGATCGATGCTTCTTTGCCACTCTTGTTCACCCCGTGTGCAGCAGCTACCAGGGAAATCAACCGGGTGGCTTCATTCTGGAAGATTATCTCTCCGATGGCAGCCCAAGTGACAGTAAGCATACAATTACGAAGGATTATCTCTCTGGTGGCAGTCCAAGTGTCATTAAGCAGCGAATTGAGAAAGATTATCTCTCTGGTGGCAGCCTAAGTAACGGTAAACGTTGAATTTCAGTGGGTCAAACTCTTGTTGACTTGCATTGCCTTTAAAAACAGAGAATTAAATTACACTGAGAATTAAATGATACGGACTAAGGTTTATTTTGTTAACTTGACTTATTCTTTACTTCACCGTGCCAAGGCTAATGCGATCCGACATGGGAATCAAAGACAAGCATTTGAATCGTAAGGAGTAAATACGTATTTAGATGATGATGTAGAGCTCAATTTAAATCTTTATATCGGAACAAAGTATTCTTTGTAGTTGTGGTTGAAGAACTTTAAAATTATATTCATGAAGGGAATGAAATTTACAGCCCTCTACACCAGTAGATTTAGAATTGTTTTATCATTTCAACATTTTTTCCCTCTCGAGCCTTTTTTGTCTCACAAGCCCAATTTCCGCCAGAGGATCAAGTTCTTAAAGTAAAAACAAATTCGTTAAATTACTGCGTTGGTGCTTGCATCTGAAAATTTATCACTGAGCGTCGCTTTCTTCTACTTCTACATTGTTGCCTGTGCGTAATTGCTGCCTGAAGGCATGTGGTGTGGTTTATGTATAGCCCCCTATGGTCAGCCACTCGGATCGTTCAAATAGTGTAAAGTAGAAGGTCAGATTCCCGAGAAGGATAGAAGATTCACAATAAACGAGAATAACAGTCAATATACAGAGGTAGGAGCGGAAAGTTAGAGGTGCTTGGAATTCAGCATTTAGCATATTTTCCGCATACCAAACTTCCAAGGCTTTGCTTAGTTGTTTAGTAAATGCTGAGTGCAGCATAAACAATTATTTCTCGTAGTGTTTTTAGAGATTTGAATCTTTCGTTTGGCGCAACTTACTTTGAAGTAAGCAACGCTATATAGAGTTCCGAAAGTAAGTATGATAAACTGGATAGCTTTTCAAACACTGAATTGCCGGCCAAATTTAATATGGGTTGGTTACGTTTCTATTCCTATTATTAGCAGTTTGTACGCTACTTTTTTCCTAGCTAGATACGACTGCACCTAGTAGAGTTTCACTCAATGCAATTGTTAAAGGTGTCCGTTTTATCTTTGCACAATCATTTCATTAAATGGCCATTGACTGATATACTGATGAGGTTTAAGAATTTCAACAGTGATTCATGGAATTGGATCATTTTTTGTGAATAATCTAGCATATTTTCCTCGTAACAGCAGGCACAATCCATTTTTGCCCCAGATGCTGTTTTGGACCCAGAGAGAATTAGTGACTTGCTGGAGCAGGACTGTCATGTTTCCTTCAGAGTTGAAACGCCTACCATCCTCCAGCTCGAAGGATTTACGCAACACATTGGTGAGAATCAAATCTTCGCGTGTGTGATAGAATCGCACCTATTCTGTATCGCATGTAGAGCACGTTGTGGGAATTACGTTTTTCTTGGAATACAAACTCGAGTTGTGTCGTTCGTGCCATCAAATATATAACTGATGTTGGTGCCAGCGGACAGGTCTGAAGATGGACTGCATATCTGATGACGTTAGAATCGTAATACTCCAAATATATGTTTAGCTGTCATGATGGTGTGTCGACTTCAACGGTCCATAAAGCATGTATTGTTTAGGGTGGTAACCTGGACGTGCATTTTCATGCATTTTACGTCGATGACAGAACAGCACGAAGAATAAGTTCTTCTAAATCATAAAAAAAAACTTACGCTGCTTGCTATGCCACTACCAAGATAGAAGAAGCATACGAAAGTAATATATCAGAAACATTAAATGTTAAAATTTCACGGATAAATTTTGATAATTGTTAGTTATATGTCAATGTGTTATGAGTGTGACAGTTCTGTTTTACTTAGATTATGACAGTGCAGGGTAGCTCGTCAATGTGCCACTCATTTGATGATCAATAAAGTCGGGGCTGGATGCCATATAGCAAGAAATTCAAAATATTTTTTCGTAACAATTATTTCAATGTTACGGTGACTAGTTGCGGCCCCCTCGCTCCAGCTTTGAGTGCACGCGATTTCTTCCTCCGGGACTATTTTAAAGGAAGAGCATACATCAACAAAACCTGATACCCTACAAGAACTAAAATGCAAAATTTTCGAAAGAATAGCGGTACAGTTTAAGAGGTATTGCGTAGAGCACTCAACGTTACCAATAGAAAAGTACGAGTTAGCTCTAACAATAATATAATCCAGTAACGAAATGATATACTCTAAACTTATCGTACAAAAAATTTCAGAACTCTCTAATTACATTTTTAATTATTTCGACCCCTTTATGGATCGTAATTTTTCGGTTTTCGATTTGAAAAAAAGTGAGTTATGTATGGGTTGCTCCGCACTAGCTAGCTGTGTCGAGTCTGGTGACATTTTAGTGAGATGTGTATGCGATAACCATCAATAGTATTTACATATCTCTTCAAGTTCTACATTAAGGACAATTCATTTAAATTGGAAGTCTTTGATCTAATTTCTGTTCTCTACCTAACATCCTCCTATCCCTCGTGGGTGAATGTTTGCTTGCACTCTTGCTTGCTATCTCGGTCTATCCATCCCTAAACTTTCTCGGTCCATCCGTCTCTCTTTCTCCTTTATCGGTCCGTCCATCTCTACTTTCTCGGTCCGTCCACTCCTACTCCTCCGCTGTAAACTGGGTGCCCAAACACTGAGTAACGAGTGCAAATTTCTGTTTATTATTCAACTTTATTATCATTGGTTGAAACTCCTTCCGATGTCACTCTAACACAGGGATTCCCGACCTTTCCTGGATTTTGCACCCTTTCAGTATTTCAACAGGTTGTATATATTAATTGTTTTTAATATTTAGAAAAATACATTCGGTGATATGTGCGTAAATATTGTGACAGGAATAAAATTCACACATATTTTTCCTTTTTATTCTTAAGATCATATGTACTCATTCAGATAAGCAAATGTACCCTTATGGGTACATTTACCCTAGGTTGAGAACCGTTTCTCTGACGCATAAGTATGAAAATGAGGGAAGAAATGATTTTTAAAAATAAATTAATCTTCATGCAAGAAACTTTTTAAAATTAATAACAGCTTTAACCGAAAGAAAACCGTCCTCTTTGGCAATCGCGTAAGCTAATACTGTGCAGCAATCAGCCATGCTTCAACTACAATCCTAACCACGTTCGTCATGAAGCTCGCGCAAATAAAGAAAACAAATACGCAGAATTGATCTGGTTCATCAATTCTACGCAATGCCAAAAGCTTGTCATTTCTAATTATACTCAAAATTGTTTTTAATTCTCCTAAAATAACTGCCCGGTGAAAACTGACGAATATTTCTCATTTGTAAAGGGTTTCTCTTGTTCAGGATTCCCCTGGTCTCGCTACGAACAGGAGAACAAGATGGTCATTTTCCCAAACGATGGCTCGGTCGTGACTACGGACAACCGCATCCTCGTGGACCCCGCGTGCCACACCAACAGCTCGTGCGGGGTGCCCTTCCTGACGACCTCGGTGGGCCTGAACAGTCTGCCCGACGTCATAATGCGTGAGTGCAGCAGTCGAGTGTGGATGCTAAATTTGTGTTTCTTAAATTCTTTAGGTGCTTGTTCATGTAATTTTCCTCTAGGCTTCCGAAATTTGAACATTTTTATTTCCTGTCAGATTGTTCAGATTATTATTGTATTATCGGAAATGCTATCAAGAACACTTGAGTTTAAAAAACCATGGGTTGCTTGGTACTTTTATAAATAAAAATCGACGGTGCAATTGAACTTTTGTATAAATTTTACTTTGCGATGGGACTTTCTTTTAATGCATCTAGATACCTAGGATCAATATAGATAACGTTATAAATTATACATTTATGTTATCAGCGAATGACCTGGTATGCCGTTATCGTAATCTCTTAGAACCACGTCCCTCCTTTCTTAGCAATACTTTCTTCGTTGATTGCGTTCTATGATGCTTTAAGCCTTAAGATGGGAAGTGGGACAAAAGAATTTTGAATAAAAGGATTCCCTTGCAGTCCATTCTACTCATCATCTCCGTTTTTTATAATCACAAAAGGAGCTGCTTGCTATAATGAAAATACTAAACTCGTTGGACTAGAATTGGACCTGAGTTTTTCGAGGCTAAAGTGTACTGTTGTACCTTTGCTCCTAGACAAAACCAATAAAAACGATGCTGCATTCTTTGGTCATAAAATGTTGTGTATTTGTTTTTCATTTAAAATCGTGTATTGCATGTCAGGTATGATGCAATCTTACGATGGAATTTTGCTTTTAACTTTTTTCATTTACTTGCAGTAGACGTATGTGAACAAATTATAGAACTCGGACAAGGCGAAGGGATCACCATGTTTTCCCACGCCGGTACTGGATGCGAGTTCTTCCCTGATCCCTACCCTGAGACTAGGTGCTTCGTGATCATCAAGGGCCGAGGTGTTCTAAAAATTGAAGTGACGCTGGTCGACTTCCAAGAAGCAGATTGTGATGGCTTCCAATTTTGGGCCCTCGCCTCCGACACGAACGCAACAAGGACTTCATTTGATTTGTGCGATAAAGATGGCCAGACGGTAAGTTGAACAGTAACATCTGATGATAATTTGATCCAATGACTCTCCCGAATCGGGGCATCTTCATTTTCAACGGCATCTTCCATTGCAGGAGTTTTCTTCCGCCCAAGGCTGGGTGAGGTTCTTCTTCCGCAACACCAAGGGCGCTCAGACATTCCAAAAGTACGGATTCATCATCAACGCCTTGAACATAGGACATCCCTAAGATTCAGTGTTCGGTATTCCTGCGTAAGAACCGATGTGACAGTTCTCGAGGACTTTGTTCTGCAACGTATGATGGAACGTTAGAAAAAAGTTGGAACTATCATTTTTACACTCCTGTGTACTATTGTAGAAGTATTTTTCTGAAATAGGCGAATTATTTACATCTCACAAGCAAAGTCATGCATTCAATTTAAAATTTGAGCCGAAATCACTTGTAAGCAATTAATTAGAGAAAAATACTTAAAGGATAACAATAACATCGTTCGTTGTGTTTGTAAAATAATACAAAGACAATTACTGTGAATGAAATAATACGACCAGGCCCAATTTAAAATATAATACTAGTTCTGGGGAATAATGCATCACTCGTTGAATAACAGAAGTCTTAATTTCTAACCACCTGCAAGCATTTCTTACTCAGTCTGACTTTTTGATGGAGCATGAATGGTTCTAGTCGCTGTCTGCAGAGGCTACTAGGGCGGCGGAAATTATAGATACTGCTGCAAAAAAGTTAACCTGAGTATGGTCGTTTCTTCTGCTTCTTCATATATTTTACTGGATGCTATCTTTTCCATAATTTTAGTCCTACCCTCTTGTTGTGTTCAAAAATGAGTACACTATCGATTTTTGCATTCTTCTATTTATCGATGAGTGAATTTTGCAGTTTCATTTCGTTGACTTTTTCTACGAATCGCTTTTAAAACTGAAAATATGGTTAATTGTTGGTTGTTTCTATTTGTTGACGGCGTTTTGCTTTTAGTTTGGTATTGTTTTCTTTCTCATTCCTCAGAATGAGTGCAAAGAACTTTATATTTTCGTTCACCTAAGTTCATTTGAGCGGCAGTGGTTTTCTTGCAGGTTCTAGTTAAATGAAGTGCTAGATTAATTAGATTCATTCAAATCTAACAATTTAAACCCCATTCTATTAGTTCACATGACACATATTTAGCACTTATATATTCACCGTCTATTTGAATTTCAAAACGTCAACATGCTTTACCTAAGGACAAAATGTGACCACTCAGAAACGGCCAGGCAAAATTCAAGTGAAAATTTTGCGATTTTAAGTACAAAAGAAAGGACCACTTTTATTCTAGCTCACACACTGTCTGATTCATCTGTCTATTCTTATAACAGTCTGTAAAGAATCATCGAAATACAAAACTGTATTTGGCATAAATTTAACTCGGTTAATGATTTAAAAATTTATTAACCCGCACACGTTGCGAAAACGAATCTATGATGCTATGATGCCTGTGCGTGATTTGTGTCTTCGGCACCGAACCCTAGCAACAAGAGAACACATCATTTAACTGCCTCGTTTCTATCACCATACTTTGTTGTTTTCTCAAATTATAAATAATGATTATTCTCTCTACGATCAATCCACTAAGAAACTTTTGCTAGTATTATTTTTCTGAAAAATTTTGATACACGCCAACTATAACTGGATTGTACGTAGTGAAGTAATATTTCATAAATGATTTTCGCATTTTGTTGTTGTTCCGCATCGGCAGTGTGTTGAGTTGTGACTTCCATGCCTTCCTAGGAGTTAACTGTATAACTCAGAGGGTCATTTGTATCCTAAGTCTACATAAATATTGTGAGTTTTGATATGAGGAATTGTGATTGAATTTCCTATTTTTGAATCGAAGTTATTCAATAAAATTCCTTAGATTTTCTGGAGCGTCCTCAAATTTTCATGACATTGGATATTGTAAGTCTTATCACATAAGTCGTTGCAAAATACAAGTTTAAAATTCGAGCGCACTTTAAATTGTGCGTTTGAAGCGGGATAAATTTTTTCGATTTAAATTTCACTGGACAAAAACCATTTTTGAGCCTATACAAGTGCTTGCAGCATCAAATAATAATGTAACGAAAATTTTGAATCTTATTCATTATCTTTTATATATACGTGTGTTATATTACCTAACTTGATAGCCAAATTGTGTGTACTATTAACTTCCTCCAATTTGTTACTATGAGTAAAGGTCATCATTGCATTAAAAGTTTTTGTCGTTTTCCTCCCATCCCAAAATTGATTTTGTACATCGAGGATATTTTATTCAAAATTATTCCAATGAAGCACACGCATGTTGTGTCATTTCGGATATTAAACTTCACACGCCTTTGTCCCGAAACGAGTGTCGGGTCGGCTGACGCCTCTCGTTACGAAAGAGGGATTTAAACCTTGACAGTCAGAGTAGAAAGGAAATTTGAAGATTTAAAATACACAGGAGGAGGATGGACAGATAAGGTGGAAAATTGGAACAGTAGGAATTAGCATGGTGCACCACGAGCTTACCTTAGTTTAATCAGCATGGGACAATGATACACAAATTTGAAAGACTCACACATATTTTTGTATTAATGTTGCACACGTGAGGCGGGTTAATTGAACAATGCAAACAAGATAATTATCGACAGACCCCTTCTGACACAAATAGCACACCAAAAGAGAGGAGTGCACGCTTCGAATCATAAAGAGCGCTTACGAACGATTGCATGATTTAACGTTACCCAAAATTTTATGGCGACCATCAAAAGTAGATTTACGCACAATGAAACGGAATTGCAAAAATAATAATTAATAGCTGGGTTAGCGTACGCACGAAATGAACGGGGATAATGCAGACACAAAA
Source organism: Platorchestia sp. MABIK (assembly GCA_014220935.1). Classification (NCBI taxonomy): domain Eukaryota; kingdom Metazoa; phylum Arthropoda; class Malacostraca; order Amphipoda; family Talitridae; genus Platorchestia; species Platorchestia sp. MABIK. Next base: position 2,423 of record JACJUY010009841.1, on the reverse strand, counting down.
TATGGAACACTTTGCACTTTGCGCAACGTGAAATTCTTGCTTTAAACCCCAACCACACCTTTCTGCTAAGTGCACAATATCACAATTTGAAACAAAATCAACTTTATAAATAGCGCCCCATTTCAAAGCACTGTTCAATGTGCTTCTTGTTTCTAAACTTGCACTTTTGCGATCACTATTTTTGAGTCTTCAATATCACAAAAACACCCTAGCTCTTCTGTGATGCGTTGTTGGCGTTAATCGAACTCCGCTTCCACTTGGAGTTTGAAGAATGCTCGTAGGGCAGATCAGGCAGTTTCCGCTGCCGCCTCGCGCTCGGAGGCCAGTGCTGGTCGTTGGCAGTCCTACATTCAGAGTTCCCAAATTGAGCATCATTCGCTGAGAACCGGAGCTGCTTGACCACTGCAGAACTCGCAGTTGCCTCGCGTTGTTGCAGACTTGGCGACTGTGCTGTTCCAATAGGCATGCTGGAGTTTCTTGCGAGCTTGGAGTTGAGGTAGAGTTCATCATGAATTTTGTGGTTGAGTTGTTGGCATACTGTGCCTCCCGCCATCTTCTTCTTTCCAATGTTTGGAGTTCATCGATGTAAAGCTGAAGACGATCTTCACTATTGTCACATTAACGTAACATTGGTTCGGGTGTACCTTATACTCGATGTTTCGTCTTGAGTTGCTGTTATGCCGGGGGACACCAGCAGCTGCCGGTTCCCCGGCCTGCTCATAATTCAGAGTCTCTCTTGTAGCATAACCGAGATAAAAAGACCTCTCGATCCTTCTTGTGTCCTGCTTTTATGCGTTCCACTTGGTTCCTTCTAGAAGGTTCTCGAATGTTCATTGTTACAAAGACAGAATTTTAAACCTGATTGGTGGAATTCTTGCTTGTTCTGACGTCTTGAAATCTCATTGGCTGTGTCCTCGCGTTCCTCTGACACACCTATTCCCGGTACTTTCTTGCGCTCCCATTGGCTCTGGTGATGCGACTCTCTGCCTAAGTTCACGCCTCACAGCTATCCCTCGCACCTCTTTGTCTCGAGTAATGCTGGCCTTTGCTAGGGCTTGCTGTTCCCACGCCTGCGCGGCGTCGGCCTAACGGTTTGACATTCCAACGCCTGTTGCAGCTTTTCGTACTTTACTAACAAAATATTACATAACGAAGTATTACCTAACAAAATATTACGTATCGTTACATGCGTAAAAATGGTCTTCCTCCACAATTTTTACGTAGAGGCGCGATTTTTGTCTCATCCGACGCGTAAGGACTGTTTAATGCTGTTGACTGTTGTTTGGTGCTTTCAAAAAATTATACAACCAACCCAGTCCGATGTTTTTCGTCGGCGAAACGGTAATTATGATCGGTTTTTATCGTTTATCGAAGCATTCCGACGGTATAAATATCATCGCTGATCAACGGTAATTTTAGACGATAAAAATGCCCGTCGACCATGATGACCGTTATTTACCGTCGATTTCTGACTGTCATTCCTACCGTTGAAATACAACGGTAAAACAACGGTTATTTTTCAGACTATACTTCATAATTTGATATTAACGGCAATGATGGACAGCCCATGTCTAAGTTTAATCTAGGACAAGTCAGATAAAAGTATGTTATGTATTACTCGTGGTCAAATGAAATTACATGAATTAGTTTACGTAACCTTCACATGATGTAATTTGAGCTTTAGTTATTTTATTGTGAAAGTGAAAACTTTAATTCGAAGCTGAGACATTTCAATTGGATTTTCACAAATGATTTTTCAATATTTGTATATTTTAATTTTATACATTTTAATGTGAAGTTCAAATTATTTAACTGATGCTTCAAATGTTTTAAATATAATTTCAAATGTTTTAATTTTAGCTCTTTGTACTTTATATCAAAAGTGAAACTGTGAAGTTAAAAAATGCAGGGTTATCAAGGTTGATATATAAAATATGAACATTCCTACTAAATATCTCATTCATGCACTTTTATATTTTGATTCCAGGAAACTAAATGTATTTCAGGCTCTACTCATTTTATAACTCAGGCTTTGAAGTATTTCTCGTTTTAAAAGAGTTAAAATACGAGAGAACAATTGTTTATCACGTTCGTATTTGTAACAATCCTAAACCTTAATGACCTATTTCCTAATAAAATAATTTTACACGAAGTGATTAGAAACGAACATATCAAAAAAATTAAAAGCTTACCTTTAAAAATTCACAGCTTTTGATTTAAAAATTCACAGCTTTTGATGAAATATTTTTAAATTAGTTGATCAACATAGAAAATTTTTTTGAATCTTCGTGATTATTAACTTGCATTTGAGCTTAATTGTCAAGGGGATTTCATTGGTTGCAACTGTTGGGTTGGAAGGGAGTTTCAAAACTTTACTGGGCTGTGTGAAAGTCGAAGCTGAGGTGGACGGTCGACAAGCAAGA
>JACJUY010009840.1:0-15014 GCA_014220935.1 Platorchestia sp. MABIK | reverse complement strand
CGTCATGAACTAGAGAATTGCATTGGAGACCACGAGGCTACGAGGAGACTAAATTTCCTCAAACTGTCATGGTTTTCGGATGCGTATCTTCAGAGGGTGATGTGCTGCACACTAATCCCAATGTTTGGCCTTCAAACTCCCCTAATCTTAACCCGATGGATTATTATGCATGTGACGCTGTCGAAAAAGATACCAATCGCCGTGCCAGCACTATAAGAGACCAGTTAAGCGATAGAATTAAAGTGGTTTTGAGCAAGAAGGGAAAATGTAAAATCAGCTTGCTCCAGGTTTCGGGCCCGGATTGAGGCTGCAATACACGCTAATGGCGGCTATTTCGAGTGAAACTCTTCGACAAAAATCTAGTATTCTTCCCCATTAAATTTATTTAAAATCAATTACGTCTGATAGATACTGAACGCTTTTTCTTTTTCTTAGTAAAACTGTAAAATTTATCCTGAATTTATGTTCTCTCTCAAGACAATTCCTGACTTTCTGAGTAAATATGACAATTTTATTCCACGGCATGTAAAAAGACGGCATCACGTTTATCGTGCCCTCATGGAATGAAGAAATTTTGCAAAAAGAAATAAGTTGCAGCAGTCTTCACTTAAAGTTTTGGCTGTGTTTTGCGCGCTGAGATCTCGTCTTCAGGACACACGCAACTTTGTGATGACTCAGGATGCAATAACGAAACCCAGAATTACTGGTCAATGATCTAATTTCTTCACATTGTGTGATTTTAATGATTCGCTTTGTATCTTTCATCAGATAGTTCAAAAATTTGCTCATAATGTCTCCAAAAAATGCAAGGCTGTTGCCTATCTATGTTGCAATACTCAGAAGAACGCATTTTTGTTTGGCGTTCGCGTTTAACAGGTTTTCATTCTCTGGTGCATTTTTTCTCCTTAGGAAATATCCATTAGGAGACAGAAAGAAAGCGTTCATTATCTTGGCGGATGATGGAAGGTTGCTCGCTATCTTACCGACCGCATGAAAGGTCGTGCGCCAATGGCAGCTTCCAGAACATGATGGAAGTGCACCGTAGGGTTTGCTTACTATTACCTTCGTTTGTCGTGCTGACTCTTGCCTCCTTTGTGAATAGCGTGCTGAATCCATCAGGTTGAGGTTGTTTAGGGCCTGGTGGCCCTCGTAGCTCTCGTGCAAACGGGTCATTAGACCCAACCAATACAGGCATCTCTTCTCTTGCTGTCCTACGATGCTTGATCTTGCGCGTTATTGATGCACAGGCTGCGGGCCAAATGCTGCATTGTTTCTTAAGACGCTATTATGCTATTACCGCTTAAGCCAGTGTAGCGATTGTTCAATAATTTTCTACCACTGGACTTTAAACGATACATTGATGTTATTGTCGCTGTGCGGGGCCATACATGGTAAAAGAGGATTTTGTTGTGATGTGTCTTATTTTGGTTGATTATCAGGAACTTACTGTGGCTGCTGTGCTATAATACTGCTCATTAAGCGAGTGTTGGCTGTCCTACTACCGAATGCTTTCTGATTTTAGTGAAACTCAGTGGTCTTTTTTTCAGTCTCGATTTTGATTTTAAGGAAAATCGTCTTTTTTCATGTCTGGCAATCAGCGTCGTTTGATCTATGATTCTGGCTAACGAGAAGAAGCAATTTTAGTCGTAATGATAATTTTCGTACATTTCATCACATTCAGTTCATAATTAAGAGAACTGAAGGAAAAAAGAGGCAAAAAATTTGGAAAAAGATTTAAAAGCGCCAAACTTCCTTTTCTCCAATTTTCCTTCAGTTGTTTGCGGAGTTACTCATGTTCTGCACTTTTAAGCGTTTTCTGCTGAGTAAGTTAAATCCTTGTAACATTGTCCGTAGACTAATGGCATCTATCACCTGGTTCTTACAATGGAATACACGAAATCGGCTTCTATAGATTTCGAATAACAACAGCGATCTCCCCCGCGTGAAGTGCAGCCTGCCACACTTTATTGTTAACAGGGCAACCAAAATAAATTGGCACGGTGGTTTGTAAGAAATACACGTCAACATTTATTGTTCTATCAATGCTCAAGTGTAAGAATGTGAACATGTTAGAATGTTGTGAACCATTATAACACAAGCTAACCATGATTCGCTCTCCAGACAAGCTCGTGAGTGCCCAGCGTGATCTGGCATCATAACTTGACTGACTTTACGAGCGCATGTAGAAATTGTCTTTCGACCGAAAACTGTGGCTCGGTCATAATTTCTATGCCCCGTGATTTACAGCTCGGCTTCGGGCGCTCGCATTCTCTGATTAGACTTGTGATGAGCGGCTCGAATAGCTTTATCATGAGGTAACTTTCAGGCGTTGCATTTATGTGGAATAAATGCATCAAAAAAACTTCCTGGGTAGTATTTCTGATCTAATTTCTCTTTACATGTCTCCTCTCATCACTAACACAGCTTGAAATTTCATGGAGACAACACTTGGGATTTAAATGATAAATTATGTTTGGAATATCCGTTTTGGATCTTCAAGCTGTGATATAAAAGGTGCATTATTTACATGAAATTGAGCGAGCGTCCCACTTACGTTCAGGAGAAGAAGTATTTTCACAGTATTATTGCTAGAGTTTCAAGTCATAAACAAAATAGAGGTAGTTATTCGAGAGGTTTCAGCAGACAAAAACTCCTTCGCTATTGTGAAGAAATTCTTCTTGCGTTAAGAGAGGGAAAGCAGTGTTGCAGTGCAGTTAACTTTGCAGGAAAATTGGAGATATTCAAGTTAGATGGGGACATGCGTAGTCCTGAGAGCTCATTCTCTTGTCTAAAAGCAGAACTTCGAGAGAGCAGGATTGATTTCAAGTTAACAAATATGTACCATGCATGCGTCAACGTTTATTTCGTTGAATATTGTGTGATTGAAAACATGCAAATGCTCGGAATGATGCTTTTCTTTGTAAAATGTCCCAATATGTTGTTCAGGCTGCTTAGAAACTTAAAAACGACATGGATACTCGCATGGAAGTTTTTACATGGAAGTTTTTCGATGTTAAAAATCAAAGTTTCTAGTAGAGTTTTTTATTCCTAACTGGGTTTATCGTTCCGTTTTGGAATAAATGTTGTTCGATGCAGGTGTGATTGAATATATATGACGGGATCTAGTAAGGTCAGAAGAGGGCAGAAATTTCAAACTGAAGTTACAAATAAGTCTGATGAACATTAGCTTGATCTGTGGACCAAAGTGTCTCTATCTAACAAAATATACTATGAGATGGTGTTCATAATGTTGGATTTTATAAAATCAAATAATTATCAATGTCTGATTTTAAGAAAATTTGACATTCATAAAAATACGTTAAATTATTATTTCATGGGTTCATTTAAATTCTATAAAGAATAAAAAGCTTTGCACTTTTCCAAAGAAATGAAGGTATAAAAGGGGAAATTGGACGTTCCACTCTGTATAAAACTCATGTCTTCAATATTTTGTTAACACCGCGTTGAAGTACGTCGTTGTTTGGGTACAGAAAAATCTTACCATGGCGAAACTCATCTGAAAAAATTGTGCTGCTGTCTGAAATAAATTCTTATCACACATGCCCACGCGCTGCGTTGTCCGTTCTACCACAACGTCATCATGAAGTCCAAAAGGAGCTGAACTATGTATCGTTTGCTCGCCTTTCTTGTCATCATCTCTTCTTACCAATCATCAGGCTATTTTGACCAGAATAGCACTAACATGCGCTGAACTTCTAGTCTTCTTTGACTCCGTGCCATCGCGTTCTCCTGCATAAAAAGCACAGTCCCATACGATCGCTGTGATCACATGTTTATCGGCCTAGCGCCACTGCAAATGGCACATCACAATCGCAGACCGAGGCAGTTTTCTTACGGGCAAAGTTTTCAATTTAGAGGGAATTTTTCCTTCAAAGTTAGAGACCTTAAAACTTCTGCTTGAAATCAGGTTCTGAGAGTCCAAATTATTCGTTAGTGTTTTTGTTGGCATCCTCTGAGTTTGACTTACATATGTTGGGAGGTTGGGGTCAGCTAAAGTTCAGTTGACTCTCAACTAAGCCATCGATACCTTTATATATACATTTTTGTATGTTCCCTTGTTATTTTCTTGTACGAACAAAGGCACCTAACTACGAGTAATTCTATTCGGTGATGAGAGGAAACTGAGATGTTCATCTTCCTCTTCAGTTTTTTCCTTTATGTAGGAACACGGGACTGCATGTTTCCCATCATGCTATTAAGTGGGCGCGAGCACCGGGCAGTGTACCGACATTGACTTGGATGAATGATCGATCCTCGAAAAAGGATCTTGTTAAAGAAATAATTTTATTACAATCATTCTAATGGTAATAGTTTTCAGTGTATTCTTATTATTGCATTTTCGATTCGGGCCAGTATATATGTTGTACCACTGGTTTTCTTGAGAAAATTTCTGTTAAAAAATTGCCCGATTGGGCAAACAGAAAAGCAAAGCAGTTAGTTTTCAACATGCTCTTCATGGGCATGAGCCGGTGAATTCACGAGTAGATGCCTTTACAATAAAGGGAGCAAATGTTGACAAGCAATGCGCTGGGCAACCTTGGTTTTCATGAAAATTTCTATTTATAAACTGGTGAGCAAAAGATATTGATCAGGTAACTGAGCCGCCCTATGATATTAGGCAAATAAAAGGTGGTCGTCCCGTTGCTGTGAAAATATTTTAACATCCACCAACAACAATATTGAAAATCAGACAAATCTTTCAGCAGCACGTTCCTCGCTTTGAATATCACATCACGCGGAGAAGCTCAAATTTTTATCAGAAATAGGGCATTTTCCCATGGCATTTTCAAATTCCGAGGAAGAATTGTCTCGCGCAAGTTCCTAATAAACTAACTTTTGAATAATTGAAAAATTTTTTCGATGTCCTATTGTGACACAACTCGGATCCGCTCCCGCACGAGTATTTGAGTGAGGCCATGAGTCTTCAAAGGAGTTACATCGCAAGCGACTGCTCATGTCTAGGCTGGACGTGCGCATGCGAGAGCGTCACGACTGGCTCCTTTGAAGTTAGCGGCTGCTGATCATTTGTGATTGAGGGCACAGCGTCAGAGTCGCTCTTCATTTTACCGAGTTTCTGCGGAGAGGTCGACTGTGTGCCCACGGTCCGATATCAAAGAGGCATCGTGTGATCTCCCTGCCTGCTGCGCTGCTTTGTTAGCCTCGAGTGGAATTCATTTGCTAACATTCGAGTATGACAACTCTCTCTTAGTTCAACAGTATTGTGTCGCATGCGTCAAAGTGTTTTTTGGCAATTAAAAGCGCTCTTAGAATATCCTTGAAAGTTTGTTTCAAATGACTGTGTTCATGTTTAGAATATTATTTATCTTTTCGTGTTGTCTCGCGTTACATATATTCTATTGAAATATTTATTGTCTCATATATGCTAAACCCTACTCTAAGTAAATTCTAATCGACCGAAGAACTAGTATCTCATTTTTACCTTCTAATTTTTATTTATTTGTAGTTTAGCATTTATATTCAATTCTCGTGAGTTAATTATGAAGCCACCTAACTGCAGAGTCACGCAGCTTTAAGTGAGTTAGAGCCCACTAATGGAAGTTACGATCGCCCTCGTTTCCGATGTCGCCTAAACGAATAAAGCTGATATTTCTTGCTTAAAAACTGCTGAACTCATGAAACGGCCTTCAATCAAGATACTCGATCTCGTTTGGGCTTTATTACGAGTTCAGTCCGCCTTTTTCATTGGAAATTTCAGACCGAAATTTGATTCTGTAAAACACTGATTTCTTTGTCAAGGTCGACTTTTGAATGAAGTGCTTGGCTTCGTCATCATTTTGTAGGATTGGAAAATGAAGCAATAATTGAACGAATCATAAAAGAGTTTTTGTTGCATGTATCAACCGTTCTCTGAACAGCATTGTCTTCGTATGAGTTTTTAGTGAAGGTCGGTTTTAAATTATTGAACTTCAATAGTGCTTAGTAAAATTTAGATCGGCGCTAGTGATTCAGAGTATTTCGATGATTGCGTTGCAGTACAAATAAACTTTTGATTGCATGTATTTTACATTTTGCATCACGTTTCGCTGTAAGGTCTTAACTTTTAATAATCATTTGATCACGCTCATGTGCGGAACCTTGGCTCAATTTCCTAAAAAATGCGCACTAAACAATGAGATCAATTAATTTGATTTAGGGCTGTGACATTTTTGATGAATTTTAGAGAGTATCTGATACATTTTGGAACTGTACGTAAATTCGGTAACGTTTGGATAGAAAATAAAATATCTCATAAAGAACGTACCGAATTTTTTGGTTGAATTTACTGCGGTAATTACAGTATTTGGCCTGCTTAAACATGCATGTCAAACAGGTTTCTCTAGTAAATTTTGCGTCTGAGAATCATTGTAGTATATTGTTGCATTTGACCACGAATTGTGTGATGTGAACTCGCGTTGCAGAAGTTATGAACAGTTCTGCAGTAGACACTTTGACGCATTCTTTAACGACTGTTTGTATTTTTCATGTTTGAAACTTTAGCAGTTGGGAAGCACATTAAAAATTAGCTTGAAGTTTTCATGAACCATTGCAGTTCAGGACAGTATGTAGCTCAGGCGCTCGCAGGGCTCTTGTACCTCATGAAGATCCACTCTCCTAAGTTGAGCGATTGTGCAACTTTCCTGCTATAAATTACTTGGATGTCTTCTCGTGACTTTGAATTTGATGTCCTTAAGGATCAAGTGAGATGCAGGAACGTTGCTGGCTGTTCATTCGTGTCCAGAAAATGGGGTTGAAAAATAGTAACTTTGTGAAGTGGACGCTTGTTAAAGATATTTGTATCATTCACCAATTTGTGTTTACATTTGGGTGAAATTTGATATGTTTTTAGTGAGTGGTGAAGATTTGAGAAACAGCATTACGTATTAATTTAGTTAAAAATATTATAATTTTATCATATATTTAGATGATAAAGCATTCATATGTACACAAACTGATAATACATTAAACACGCATAATCGACATACCTTAACGATGAATGATGCGAGTGAAACGACAAAGTAACCGATGACAAAGGGTTTATATCGCTCTTTAAATGTTAAGAAAGAACGAAATTTCACAAGTGCCAGCCTGGCTCTACTGGACGCCGCTGCTGCGGAGACTGTGGTGTTGCTGCGAGACTTGTCTGGTCAGAGGGCAGACCTTCGTGACCTGCAGACCCTCGTGACCTGCAGACTCTCGTGACCTGCAGACCCTCGTGACCTGCAGACCTTCATGACCTGCAGACTCTCGTGACCTGCAGACCCTCGTGGCCTGCAGACCCTCGTGACCTGCATACTCTCGTGACCTATAGACCTATTGACCGGCAGACTTTCGTAACCTGCAGACCAAGTCAGAGGGTTGCAGACCCTCGTGACCTGCAGACCTAGTGAGAGGGCTGCAAACCCTCGTGACCTGCAGACCTAGTCAGAGGACTGCAGACCCTCGAGACCTGCAGACCTAGTCAGAGGGCTGCAGACCCTTGAGCGGACGTGAGAAAATTACCCAGCGTTCAATGAGGCCCAGAGTCACGGCAATCGTGGAGATCTGGTTCCATTTGGTGAACTGAAGGCCTGTTGGATCGACTCTAACGCTCTTCTGCTTAACGTGGATCAGTCGTGCTGATACTTCGACTCATGCGTTGGAATACACGGGGTTCCAATTGTTTTATTTCATCAGTGTAAATGCAGTGTACAGCATAACTGACCGCTATTTTGCAGAGGTTTTTAGAGTTGTCGGGAAGTTTTTTGTTCTCTCCCTAATAATTTCATAAAAAGTGCGTTTACTTTCATCAATTGGTAAAATTTCAATCATGTTGTCCCTCCTTATTTCGTAGACCCAGAGTGGTGTCATTCTTAATATTTGGAACGACACGATGCATTTTAGCCTATGTTAACGCAATATTACAGTACATGTTTAAATTTTCTAGTCAAATAAAAAGAAAAATTAAACACATGTCTAAAATAGGACATTTTCAGAATGTTGTTAACTGCAATGCTTAGGAAACTTATTGTTACCAGAAGCTTTAGAAGAAATTTTTTCAAGGATGTGCGATTGCATATTCATGATTGAATAGAATTGAGCTTCTCTGGCATTAATCGAGGACTTCCAAATTGATGCCGTGTTCTACTGGCGAAGAAGTTTCTGAATAACACTCTCCTTTGGTGCTTTTGATTTTGTAAAGATGAATGGTACTGATCACATTCTGTCTCCCTCACATCAATGTTTTGCGTAGAAATGTTTCAGAAAGTATTCAACCCCTGTGTCTATCATTCTAATTGCTGTCAGATAGGGAACGATGTGAAAATCACGGTTTTCCCTTCTTATTTCTGTCTTCTTTGCTGCTCGTACAGTTTGCGGTGTTCCACAGAACTTGAGAAGCTCTTTTGTTACTGTTGATCATGTTTTCCTAATGTCCTAAAATTTGAGGAATCAATTCGTAAATTGTTTCGTGAATACGCGTAACTAACTTGTTCAAGACTGCTAGATTTTTTTCCTACTTCCCTAGTTGGTAGTGTTTGCGATGTTTTCTCTGTAGTGTTTTGCACAGTGCAGTGAAAGATAAATGAGAGTAAAGCATTATGACAGAGGGAATATTTAGCGACGTTTTGACTGCATTTATTCTCTTGAATCTTTAATGCTAATTCTCTGGTCCTGTATACTTTCGATTACTTTTCCTCTGAGTCATCAGATTTGAAATTTTTTTTGTTAAATTCTTCTACTGGATTTTCATTTGGTTCGACAATTGGATTATTATCTTAACCATTTTTGATGTGAGGTTATATTTTTTATAGCTATATTTTTCAAAGTACCCTTGAACTAAATACATTCAAGTAACCTTGTTTGCTTTGTGCTCATGCGAAAAACAGAACTTCTTGAAAGCAGAAATACATCAGTATGTGTAAAATTGTGATCTGAATTCACTTGAATTCATATCGAAATCAACAAAGTATTAATTAAAGCACTGGAGTATTTGATAGTGTTACAATATATATTTTCCATTCCGGATTCACAGATGTCATTGAAACCAATTCCGTTCTGCTGGCTCTCGATGGTGCCAAATGTCAGCAAATTCGTACCATGAAATACCAATTTTAACAGTTTTTTTTGGGGGGAGAGCTGTTTTCGTCAAATTCCTCACTGGAGTTTGTCATTCATCACTAATAATAAAACCTCTCTCTTAAAAATACGGTTTCACAGTGACATAATCACGCACAATATTTTAAAGTAAGACTCCCCACCGCTACTTTCGTTTTCCTGAACTTACGCGATGTGTAGAAGTTCCACGAAGCAATTTCATTTTATTTTTTATATTTTAAGCATCACCAGATTTCATCTCACACAATTTTCCGTTCCTACCCAGAAGCTCAGTAACTCCCCTTTAACTTGAATTTAATTGAGCTTCCAATTATAGCGAATCTTTCCCTCTCTTCTCCCACCCAGTTTGCACGAGCTTGTCGGTGGGCAAATTGAACGCCGTTGAGGCGCTGCAGAAGCTGGCTCGCTGCACCACCATAAGAGGGCATTTAAACCTCACCAACTTTGCGCTGGTGAGTCACGGGTTCATTCATCGTTTGTGATTGCTGCCTAATGCATGCACTGAAGCGGGAGAAGAACGCACGTGCGTCATTTGATGAACGAATAGATTGGCATTGCGCTGATCAGCTAGTCAGAAAAGTTTTACCCATGAATGTTACTCTTAGAACTAGTTTGTAGCACTGTAGTCGATTTTCATGAGTGTGTTCCATGAGAAAGAGAAGGGTCGATTAGGGTGAGAGTATAAGAAAATAAATTTAAATTTTAAAGGCAAATTCAAAAAAGAAGCTGGTGTAAATTAGAATCTATTGGCCGATAAGAAAGTTATTGTTGAACATTGCTTTGGATTTAATTGTGTGACGTTAACTAACTTGCGACACTGTGTGTTAGCTAATTTTTCCTAGTAAAATTTAATATATTGTTCGTGTGTTTCTTTTTGAAAGGGAAAAAAACTCTTTATAAAAACGAAAGAGCAGTGAGAATAATTATCTTGTCAATTTAATTTCTCCCGAGTTTTTAACTTGTCGTAGAAAGTTTTTGAATTAGGTATTTACATCGTTATTTTACGTCGGTAATTATTATTCATGGCAAATCCAGCATTTATATTCACCAGTAAGCTTAGGAAAGAGGAAACGAATTAAACTACTTTAATGAGATTAATCAAAAAGTAATTACGACCGAGTCGGTCTTTGATAAACACATTTGAAGATCGATTTGACGGTCTGATGATTTTGAGATGTTTTTCTAGCGTATGCATGATTGGGAATCTGGATGGTTCGGATGACAAATTGGAGAGGAAGAACAAATTTCTTTGCTTAAATAGAAGACATTGTGAGCATATAATAATTTTTCGTGAACGGTGATTAAAGTATTGAAAATTTTTATCGTCTCGTGTAGGGTTGTTTCCAAATATTCAAGAATATTTAATAACTCAAAAAGTCAAAGAATGTTTAAAAAATTCAATTTTATCGATAGGATTTTAAAATTGAAGTATTTTTGAAATTCTGCAAAATAATAGTTTAATTGGATATGTTTGTAAGTAAAATACAGTGAGGCGTACAAGCCACATTCAAATGAAAAATGCTTACGATTTTAGCGTACCCCTAAAATGACAAGCTGGGCAAAATAACAATTCATCTTCCCTTTGGGATATTATCTTCCCTCTGACCAATCACTTTTGAAACTTTTCCTGTGGGGATACCTTAAAGGAAGAGTTTATCATGAAAAACCAATCAATCTACACCATCTCGAGGCATCCATCCAGGAAGAAATCCAACCTATTGGATTTGATCTCACCAGCGCCTCAATGAACAGCCTGCGTAATCGTGCTGATTTTTGTTTGCACTCAGGGAGGCTGCACATGAAAATCATTGTATTCAAAAGTAATCAGAATAAAACTAGTCATTATCAAGATTTCATAAATACTTTACTTTTTTAAATCCCTTTATTAATATAGGAGCTACTAAACATTCTTTAAGGCCTCATATTTGAAAATCACTTTGTATTTCAGTGATCCTAATCAAAATTGAATAATTGAAAAATTATGACAACTTATCAAAAAGTATTTGTTAGGAAATTTATTTTGAATGACAAGACTGCTTAACAATTACAATAGAACGGTCGCACTTTAACTCATCGGGAGGGGGCTATCATAGAAATGGCAAAGGACTTTTTCATTCTGTGCTCCTCCTGTTGATCATTGATGCTATGCTGGATACACAACGAATTGCTCGGAAAATTAGCGCCTGCCTGGCGGAGAGAATAGCTCTGCGCTTTCAAAGGTCCGTGGTGAAGTGAAAGGCTCCGAGTCAGACGAAGGCCACTTTTTGTTTGATAGTACCGCTCTAAGGTGATAGAGAGAAGGTAGAACTTCCATTTTTTATTGTACTTGATTTTTTTATTTACCAGAATTCTGGATTTGGCGAACTTGTGGGATTAAATTTGACTGAAATCCCGTTCAATTTCTGAATGTTCGTCTTCATTTCACTAAAAGGCATGAGCGGTTCCTAAAAATATTTAACGTGATAAACTTAATTAGTTTTGAATGGTGGCTGACATGAAATTTTCATCTGAAGTGAACTTTTTGTAGCCCAAGTGTTGACAGCGACGGTGAACTCTGGTTCCTGAGAGATTCTAGCGACATTCTATGAGACAGATATACATTTCCCTCTTAGAAAATTATTTACAGTAGTTGTTCTTGAAATGAATAATTATTTTCAATTGGTTGTCTAAAAAACTAGGATTGCCACCGTCGGAATGTGGTCTGATAGTTTTCAATATTACCCTGTCCAGAACATTTCCAACAGGGCAGTTTACTGAATTGGAAATTTTTAACACCCTACATAAATTTGAAATTTAGCTTTTGGATGATTCTCAACGTCATTCACTACCTTCTCATATTTGAATTTTTGTCAAGTAGGAATGGAATTGAATTAAGGCCCATCGCATCAAGTGTTTTATAAAATAGCCGATGTTTGTTGTACTTTATGATGTAAATATCGCAATTAATGCGGAATGAAATTGTGAGAACTGTTAGAATGAAATATATTCAAGAACGTAAAATCTACCATTTACTTCGGAGGAAAAATTCTTAGTTTTTACGTGGACTAAAATTTTTTGTATTTCAGGAACGATGCATAGGAACTAAATTGGGAAAAAATTAGGAATCATGAACCCCACACAACCATTTTTATAGAAAAGAGTGTGTTGGTTCTTTTCTGAAACTGAAACTTCTGTATGTATCAAGTTGCTGCGTAGGTGCTCTCTTTTTCTCACCAAATGTTTTTTCTACGGCGCTTATTTTTCTCTCGAAAATTGAACTTCATCCCGCACTAATGACACTTTGTTTGGTGTCGCGCAGCCGAAGTGCTTCTCTCTGCCTTGCCTGGTTGAGATCAGCGACTACCTGTTCATTGCCGTCGTCAGCAACCTGACGTCTCTGGCCACCTTGTTCCCAAACCTCACGGTGATCAGGTCAGTGCTTCAGTCAAGTCTTGTGTTCACTGAATCTAACGGTCATCAAGGTCAGTGCTTCAATCGAGTCTTGTGTTCCCGAACCAGACGGTCATCAGATCAGTGCTTCAGTCAAGTCTTGTGTTCCCGAACTTGACGGTCATCAGATCAGTGCTTCAGTCGAGCCTGGACTGCTAATCTCGTGTCCACTTTCGATGTGTACATAAAATTTTCTCTCGCTTAGTAAAGGACGACATTATCTGTTCCGAAGTTACGTAGCAGCGTTCGGGCTATAGACATGCTTTGAATGCCAGATATATGCCGCTGTCTCCCTTGTGCTGAAGCGAGATGGCGATTTGGAAACTTTATTCAGCAAAATAATTTTTCAGGTTCCTGACGGGTAATTTTAGGTGACTTATTTCAGGCATGACGTTTGAATGCATGGAAAATGATGGAGTTTTTTCGAAGTAGAGATGAAAAATATTACCCGAGTGCCAGCTACGAAATAATTAAAGATATTCGTGACGTGAAGTATTATATTTCGGCATGCGCATAGTAAGGTCATTCCATTCTAAAAAAACTGAATAGTACAAACCATAGATTATGGGCTGAGGCAGAAGCATTTTGAAATTATTGATAGACAAATGGAGTTGGAATCCTACGGTAAATGTGCAGCTTTCCCGTCGCTGTAGAGACTGACGACAAATGAGAGGGATTCCAGTACTTACTCTCTTTACTTCTCATTCTGCTTGTTTTAGGTCAACTGCTGCTATTTTTTATGCATCTGATATTTTTCAGCACTTCTTTTATTATTCTCCTTCTGTTAGTATTCTTCCCACACTGGTAGTATTTTTCTGTTCGATTTGCCTTATCCTCAAGTTGCGTGTCTCTTTCCCATTCTTTCGTAAAGAAATCCTAAGTTATACATATTTTCGACTGCAAATAACTGTCAACGTGCCAAATTATACTTCTTTCATTCCAGAAAAAAGTTTTGGCTGCAAAATGAACGACGAAATTCGGAGGAAATTGACCACAAGTTTTATTCGTGGCCACTAGAATAATAACTCAACTAGCGTCGTATCGTTTTGTACGAAGCCCGAGCTTGATTTTGATTGCTTTAGTTTTATTTGCACCGTAGCAACGACATATTGATCGAGAATGAGAATAACATTCAAGTAAGATTTACGAGTCATGAAAGGTATATATACAGTTAATATACGCAGCAGCATCGACTCATTTTCGTGAATTAGAATTACATTCAAATGAGAGTAGCATCTCCAACGGCTTTAATCAAATGAAAGCTGTTGTTCCGTTGAATATGCTGCTGCTAATCTTGAAGTTTCTTAGCACGTGTCCATTGTAATCCCTAAATTTCCTTTCGTTTTTCACTACATGACTCTTTGGTTTAGTTTTTAGTGTGAACACAAGTTGTGTCTGCGAGTATGGAGTAATATGAGCTCTAAAAATCCATCATGCATGTACAAAATGAAAACTTTATCCGCCTTAGAAAAACGAAGAAGTCATTTCCATTTTTAGGCGCGGCGACGAGTCGTATTTGCAATGGAGATGACCCACACCGTCTGCTGGGCTGAAAATCACCGGTATCACTGACCACAAACTGGGTGATGTCTCATCTATATATAAAACTGGTTTGCCTTCTGCTTATCCGAATTGTAAACACAAATTCAAGGAAATACGTCTTTAGTGAGATCATTGTCTTATTTAGGAAAGCCAATTGAATAAAAATATTTGGAACCAATCTATTGGTATTCTAGAATTTGGCATAGAGTTAATTTAATTAGCTCGTTGCATTCATTGCTACTGCACTAATTGAACAGTATTGGCTATGTATATTAAACTCTAACTATGTACTAACGATGTATGTTAAGCTTCCACAAAGAATTTTGCAAAATTTTATTTGAAATCTCCCTACATTTATTGGTGTGCCCCTGTAAATAGTTTACTACCTTCGATGAGGATTTTTATAGCACGATCAATTACCGCACCACAGCTTTAATAATTCAAACGCCGCTTTGAATTGCACACCTAATTTATTCGTTTCTAAGTTGAGTTAACATTTGGCACGAAAATATTTGCTTATTTCGTACATCTGGCAACTTACAAATCAATCTCTTACGCAACGTGAGACCTGCAGTGCATGGAGTGTCATCGACACCTAATGAAGACTTGATGGCTGTTTCAAATGATAACTCTTTAAATGTTGAAAAGTGATTAAGGAATCCATGACTGTTCTCATAAACTACTTTTGTCAAAAAGTAGGGAATGAGACTTGTCATAAATTAGAGACTGAGGCTTGTCATAAATTAGAGACTGAGGCTTGTCATAAATTAGAGACTGAGGCTTGTCATAAATTAGAGACTGAGGCTTGTCATAAATTAGAGACTGAAGCTTGTCATAAATTAGAGACTGAGGCTTGTCATAAATTAGAGACTGAAGCTTATCATAAATTAGAGACTGAGGCTTGTCATAAATTAGAGACTGAGGCTTGT
>JACJUY010009839.1:2836-31469 GCA_014220935.1 Platorchestia sp. MABIK | reverse complement strand
AATTAATTTTATTTAAAATATACTGTATATATATATATATATATATATATGGACGCTCATTGACGTTTTTATAATGCGAAAATCGGAAATTTTAATGGAAGTAAATGTGTTCAGAATTTAATTTTATCCATCGAAATGCATTCCCGTCTATCTATCGCTTACCTAGTTGCAATAAAAACGCAAAAAATGAAATTTGATATATTAGGAAAATTAGGAAATTTTTTGGATAAATGTATCAATAAATTTTTTTTCTAATTCGAAATTCAAAATAAACCTTAATTTTTCAGTTGCCTTAGTCTTTCCTCGATCAATGAGACTAAAATCAAGCTTCTACGTTTAAAATTATAGAAGGAAAAGTGTTTTGCGCAATATATATATATATATATTCATATGTTCGCGCAAAAACTTTTTTCCAATTGCAAATTTTTGTTTGAGCAAATGTGTTTGGGTTTCAATGTTACATATTCCTTTGCATTTTGGTTTCCCAAGTTGCAAAAGATATGCAAAAAAGGGAAATTTGAAAAATTTTGAAAATTTCAGGGCTAGAGATCCCCTTAATTAACTTGAAAGGTACACGTTCGATTTGAAATCAAATTTTGGTTTCATAATGTACACTGGTTCAAAAACCAATACTTCTCATTGGAATTATTGAAGATTTTTGGAATTTGGAATTATTTTTGGAATTATTAAAGAGTGCCGATTTCCTGTTAAGATCACTGCAGACATTTCTGTCCAGAGCTTTCTGCATTGATCTGCAGTGATCGGTGAAGACAAATTTCTTCCCGAACTGGGCCCCGCACTGAACCTTAAAAAGATGCATTGTCCCCAGATAATCGACGCCGATCTGCACTAGCATTTCCCAGGTAGCAAGAAATTATTAGGCTAATATTTGGTCGATAATTATTTATTGACCCGATAATGTAATCTTCGATTACAATAATAGGCTAATTACAAGACAATATCGAAAAAAGGTAAATTTATTTATGATATCAACTTGTTATTGGGACAATGTAGTAAATAGTTTTATTTCTAATATTAAACTAACAGTGTATTTGTATTTGTATGATATTTAAATAAGTGGAAACTATCTCATAATAATTAAAAATCTTGCAATTGAATAAAATTTGTTAAAATATAAATTAATATTGCCCAAACATTGGGTTGATATCGTACGCCAATAATACGGAGTAATTTGTATAAAATATACCAATTAAGTTAATGAATAGTTATTTCAGTCAATAATGAGTACAGATATATTTGACAGATATCAAGAAATGTGAAAACGTTACAATAATATGTAACTTCAGAATTAGTGTAATCACAGGTGCACAGTTCTTGTTTTTTCAGTCGTCCAATGAGTTTCGAAGGTCTAGTTTTTTTCAAAAAAATAGACTAAAATCGTTTGTCAAATGTTACTATAGCAATAAATGTCTATATTTTGAACAATTACGCATACTTGACGGGATGAAACTGCATGTACAGGTTGCCCGACCACCTTGTACTTTTCTAAGGAACATTCTAAGCCTTACCTTAGTTACCCCTTAAACCTCAATTCTAGTCTACTTATGTATGCTCAGTAACTTTGATATACGCCCAATGTGAATTCTTACGACTTAAACTTTTAATTTCTCCTCTGCGTATCACCGATACCAAGTGGAGGGGAAGTATAAGTAAGGCCGCTGCTTCACGCCGCTAACGGAACTTAATGGTGGAAGCAGCTGCATATGGTCTAACAACCTCGGTATCAAGTCCATAGTGACAATCAATGGCTGATATTGGAGAAGTGAATATATCATTATCGGGGCAATTTTGTTTTACCAATATCAACCTTATATCAAGAATTGAGTATCAATCCAATGATATTGTAGGGAACACCTCATTATCTAATCAATATTGACACAATAATTAGTTGATATTGGGTTGATGATAATATTGTTATTGGACCAATATTTTTTTTCAATATCAACCGAATTTTCCAAAATAAGGTATTTTCCCAATATTCATTTTGAATATCCAGTCAATATTGAGAGTGTATATTGGCTCATTATTAGGTCAATAAATTTTTCTACCTGGGTTCTGACTGGGAACTGTCTTTTCGAATGTTATAAAAATGCCATGAATACCCAAGAGCTAATTTCACTCCGGAAGTATTTTATTCATGTTTAAAAGTATTCATAGGAAAAAGCGTTCGCTTCCCTTTAATAAAGATATGTCGAGTCNTTTTAGTCAAATTTATTTTGTAGTTTCTGATTTGTTTGCGAAAAAACAAGACTCTCTGTCGTGGATTGGATCTAGGCAATTGTCTGTCAAAATTTCATTACACGCTGAGTGTGTGCACCAAAACCATATATGTGGGGTGTAAGATATGCGACGTTGTAATGCGTGCATTTTGAATGCATTTAGTGAGCATACTGATTAAATGCGAATAAAATGAATATGTCTCTGTGCAAAACTTTCAAGAACCTGATCGTAGCTAAGCTTCCTAGGTTTGACGACCTGGTACCACCACATTTCAGCTACATTGTTTTTATTTCCTTCTGTGATATGTAATCAAATGCGGCTAAGCAAGTTTTCACAGTTTGTAAGATGGTGAAAGATGCCTAATGATACTTCTTTGACAAGTTGAGTGATCAGTGAAATTTCAATTTGTTGTGGGGTAAATCGAAATTTTTAGTGGTTGTTCTTCTAATTTAATTTTACTCTAAAACTCTGACATATTTTGGCTGTATAGTCATGTGAATAAAAATTAAAATCTCTAAGCAGAACCCGTAGGCATGTTTGAGGATTTTTTTTTTCGAATTAAAAATTTTGAAGGTTACAGTATTTGTAAACTAACTATGAAACTGAACTGAAAGTCAGTTTATATGTATTAGTTTACAGGTATAGAAAATTATTGGAATCAACGCTGTGTTATTCTGTTCAAATTGGCGTCAGTGATTATTGCTCTGCTTCTGGTCTTGTTGGCTTTGCAGCCTTGTTTGGCTAGTGGTTCATAATATTTATAAGCAAGATAGTTTGTTCAGCTCTCGTAAAATATCTCTGATGCTAGGAAAGTAATGAGGTACCACAAAATATACCATTTGATTGAAAGTTAACTTAAAGGATTAATAGAGGAACCACAAACGATAGACACGTAAACGAGGAATCCATACACAAGTGCGTTCCGATACATGAGCAGGAAGACCGGGAAAAGTTCATGAAAACAAAGAAGCGTAAGTAGTACGTGCTCAAAAAATGGAAAACGGTGAACAAAGACGATTGCCTTATGAAACAAAAACGTCGAATGAATAAATTGAACGTCCACCTAACGTTCAGCTCGGGGCCTGACATTATCTCCTCGGAGCACTACTTATACATGCACAAGTTGTATCCTCTTGTTAACCCAATTGAAAATTAAGTCGTATCTCCGGTGGAACAGCGTTGGCAATAAGGTTGTTTTTTGGTTGGAATACACGCGGCTTAGAGGGGAAATGTCCCCGTTATCGGATACAAAATCACCCGTGACCAGCCTTACCTACCGGCCGTTGACTGCCTCAGAACCAGATTCGAATCGCGGCTGGCCGTCCATGGATTATAGGTTAAAAACTCGCTCCCGGTTGCACGTGCCTCGCTTCACAGGGTGTACAATATTGCACCGGAGGCTTTGTATCTTACAATACATTCACACTTGATGCATTGTGAATGCATTGACCTAATAAGCTCAGTACAATATTGTCCATCCTATGAGATCGATGCACGTGCAAATGGGAGCTCAGGTACATAAGACAATACATTAGAGAGGACAAGGAATCCTGTTCTTTCTTTGACTTTTATTACATACATTAAAAATTTTCTACATAAAAATTTACAGGAATTTCTTACTCTCATTAATCACAGCCTTCCCACCAAAACACTTTTAAACACAAAATCACAATCCGTTTAAAATGCTGTATGTAACAAACAAATATCAACTACATAAACATAAGGATGGGAATGTAATTTTCATATCACTAAGATCCCTTAGAACGCTCGTTTATATTATAGATTAGATTATTGGTTAATTTAAGCCTCCCCATCCGCAACAAAGGCGATCCAAAGAGAGGAAAAGGAAGGCACCATTTAGTATGGAGGCAACACGTGGACTACGTTTTGGGACATATGTGTACCACAAAGTAAATTGCGCATTTGCATACCGGTATAAATGAATAGCATTTCCATAATTTCATTACCTTTTTCAGAATCGATTTAGCATACCAGGTTAAAATTATCGTACACTCATATTTTTCACACTTCTCATAACGGACAAGAATGGATTTGAGCAGTACAGTCGGTTTCTAAATTCTGCTACCCACAACCTAACCGAACCAACCGTAGCAATCGCACAAACGTAGTCAACGTTTTAAGGGAACGCGGAACCTGTGCAGAAAGGATATAAAAACAGCAAGTTGAGAAAAAAGTTCATGAAACAAGATCAAAGTTGAAGAAGAAAGTAATAGGTGCTAAAAAACAGGACAGCAGTGAACCAAAAATAGGTGCTACTTAAAACGTAACAAAAACATTTTATTTCAACAAAAAGAAGGCCTACCTAACTCTTAGCTCGGGCCCTTACATTTTCCTCCCTAGGAGCGCGAGTTTCCATAGATACAATAGTTGTATCTCTCTGAGGAGCGTCTACATTATATCGCGTGTCCCACAAAAATGTTCTCGAGTTTTTAATTGATTATATCTCCGCGTAAAATTAACATATTTGAAATGTCTTTTTTCACAATGTGGTAAATTTTGTTTCCATTTTGACAAGTCTCATTTTTAGAAAATTGTATAATAACCACTTCACAGTGATCGATTTACTGAAAGAGGGAGAAAAACTAATTGTTCAAAGGAAAGGTTTTGAAACAACACTGGTGTTCTTCATTTCTCAATACCGAATGTTAAAAATAATTTCACAATGATGTATCCTATATACCACCAAGTATTTAAACGCTGTGGGAGGTTATTTACTCCCTTATTTCAATATTTGAAGACACCTAAAATGCAGTTCACTAACGATTAAAGAATTTTCATCGTACTGGAACATGAAGCAACGAAAAACTGTGAAAAAGTTCGAGGAGCAATAATATGAAAAATTCCTTGAAAGGAACGCGTCCGATAAGAAAACGGTGTATCGCACAGTTAGAGAATTAGAAAGAAAATTAAATGCTCCTCTAAATTTTCGCAGTTTGCCGTTGCTTCATATTCTAATACAATGAAAATTCTATGATCGTTAGTGAGCTGCATTTTAGGTGTCTTTGAATGATGAAACATGGAAGTAAGTAATGTATTGAGAAATGAAGAACACCAGTGTTGTTTTGAAAATTTTTCCTCTGAAAAATTAGTTTTTCCTCCTGTTTCAGTAAATCTATCGCTGTAAAG
This sequence comes from Platorchestia sp. MABIK, assembly GCA_014220935.1. Lineage (NCBI taxonomy): Eukaryota > Metazoa > Arthropoda > Malacostraca > Amphipoda > Talitridae > Platorchestia > Platorchestia sp. MABIK. The sequence continues at coordinate 26,081 of JACJUY010009839.1, read as the reverse complement.
TGGTTAATAAACGATTTTCAAAAACCTGAATTATCCGAAAAGGAACAAAATTCATTACATTGTGAAAAAAAGACATATCAAATATGTAAATTTAAAGCGGAGATCTTATCAATTAAAAAGTCGGGGACATTTTTGTGGGACACCCGGTGTATACAGGGTGTTGTGTGATGCGATGCACATATTTTAACAATATCCAGAAAACGCAAAATAAAACGATTTTCAAGAGTGACAAAAACGTCAAAACTTCTTTGTTTTCGAGAAATGATGACCTGAAATAATTATAGATTCCCGTAGGAATAGCCTGAAGCGCGCGCCAAAGGAGTTAGAGTTTACTCGTTGGTTGCATGTAAAGCCCATTCTAAAGGGAATCTAAAATTATTTCAGGTCGTCATTTCTCGAAAAAAAGATGTTTTGGGGTTTTTGTCACTCATGAAAATCGTTTTATTTTTCGTTTTTCAGTATTAGGTTACAATATGTGCATCAAATTACACAACACCTTTTATATATACGAGTATATTATTCTTGATATATATACACATCAAGATATAAACCGATAAAATATATTAAATTTCATTTTTTCTTATTATACAGATATATCAACTCAAGTGTACAGAGTGCTTTTTCAACACTCATGTACAATGTACATTATATATATAGTATTCTTGATAGATATCTCAAAATTTTAGACATCATAGAAATTATTTGCCTGCAGGGAACACTTTAAGTCTCATTAAAGAAAATAACAAATGAAATTAGAGTTACAATGTAAGTTTTCAATAACCTACCTCAGCTGGGTGACTAATGAACCAGCAAAAATATTTTTTGCGAAACAAATGCATCATTCATAAATTCCATATGTAGGCACTTAAAATTGACTAAATGTGCTTGTTTATTGGCTGGATGCTGAACAGCATTTTATATAACAAGTTCAAACTGAAAAATATTTCATTGGAGAACCAAATGAAATACAAAGGCAAAGAATCGCACACAAGAATTTCCTTGCATTACTAATGCGGTTTTAGAAAAAAAACTAGAGCTCAATTTGCTAGCGCAATTGTCTACCAAAAAAGTATTTACAATAAACCATACCCTCAAATGATAGGTAGAGTGCACTGTTGCACAGGACTCGGTGCAATGTTGTACAGGACACAATGCACAGAATTACAAATCTTGAAAAACAAATTAAACAAGAGAATAGTTAAAGACAGAAAGACGAGCTGACATGGACATTAAAAAAATGAATAAAAAATGTCCATCATGGAAAGGCAAAACAATAATTACAATATAAAATGACCCAAATGCACATCTCTTTTGGACCCAGTAGGAGTGCTAAGTCCCAAAAATGCAAGAGTCATACATCGCTATTTTTTGGCCATGATACATATTTACAGCAATCGATTTTTCATCATAAACTCAGAGTTTTGGTTCTCACCAGCGTTTTTTTTAATTCTTGTTGGCACTGATAAAAAGCTCTGTAAAAAGCATATTGGTCTTATTTTTTGTTCAATATCAGCATTTGCACTTATTAACATCGTGAAAAATAAGTAACCAATTATTACTTCAATACAAGGTCAGTACTCAGCATTCAATTACACTTATTTATATGTTAAAAATAAGTGTCTTATTGTGGCATCAATACACATTTGAAAAAACAGTCTTTGTATCCACTCTGTAACACATGAGTTATAATATTAAATTTATATTTCTTTAAGCAATCTTACAAAAATTATGATTGTTATTATTAACAGAATGAAATTAAGCCTTTCATAATACAACAACGATGTACTCAAGAGGGGATAATGAAGGGACCATTTAGAGGACATCCTTCCATGGCAACATGTGTCCCCACACAGGAGACCAAGTGCATTATATAAATAATTTTGTACTCCAATTATCCCAACTCATAAACGATGTTAAAAAACAATGGAGCTTATTCAATTCTGTTTATAAACCAAAAATAATTAGGTCAGAAAATCGTAAATGTAGAAATGTAACACATGAGGGAAGAGCCATTGCACATCTACTAACATAATTCTCTATTGAAATAGCGTAAAACATAGCTGATTGCCAAAATCTTTATTTATCAAACTCTCCACTAGAACTACTTGAAATAAGTTCACAAAAAAAATTTCAACTTTTTCATGCTTCCAATGTGCATGAATATAACTCACAAATGAATCAAGGGAATGTGAACTGTTCTGTTAACTTTTTCAGTAATCTATCCAGAGTACTTTGACATGAATACCACTGCTCTATTTTCAAAACAGTAGGACGAACAACACTTCACAAAACTAAGTTTAAAAAATTGAACTCAGCTTGAGCTCGCCAACCAACGTAAAAATCTAAAGATGAACGTAACGGTCAATCGCCTCAACATCCCGGTAAACAATCAAAAAACATGTTTTTAGCATCTGATGCCATACTAATTCACAATTTATCGAATGCAATAATTGCGGAGAACACAATCACAAGAAAAACTCGAAACACCAATCGCAATTTTGCAAAATCGGTAACTTCCAGTACATCGCACGATGACTCACAGTCATAAACTAAAGGCCCTGATACACTAGGCAAAAATCGCGGTGATAACCGTCAGCATGCCTCGCGAAGTGCCTCCCACCCCTGCACACCAGCCAGTTGGCAGAGTGGCCACCGAGCTTTGCTGCGATCCGACCATGTCGGGAACAGACGGGCGTCACTGCGATGAGAGGTACAGTTTTGATCGTTGACGAGAGAGGTGCGCAGCTATGTCTTGCTCCGCAGTTGAGTGGACAAAACTCTAACGCTGTATTTTATTGACGCATTTAAAAATACGGCTGCTTGTAGAATGTGAAAAGCAGCTCTTACAGAAAGCAAAAGCACAGCGCAATGGGCGCTTTATTTATATCCGGCGCACCATACGGCTGGTCGCAATCGTGCACCTACCCGTACGACATGCAGAGAACGACTGACGCCTTGCAATACATTCCGCGGTGATTCCTCTTGCGTGCTGAGTGCATCATGTCGCCAGTTCTCACTTCAACTGGCGGCGGGATCCACTGCTGCAATTTCTCGAGTCATGAACGCCAGTGTATCAGGGCCTTTAACAGATCGCGCGCGGCGCACAGTGCTTTGAATGAGCCCCTAAATCAAATTATAAGTTACCCTAAAAATCGGCTCACGGACACTAACGTTTGAATTTTCGAAATGAATTTTTGGAAAAGTACATAATACTAGACGACAAAACAGTGCAGATAATTCACGTGTGTATGAAAGGGTGTATTAAGATATGTTTTATTGTTGTTCAATTCTAATTTAAGCTGGCAAGGCCAGCATAAAATAACAATTGATCTTCAGTTTTTTCTGAAGGCTAGGGTACGTGACGTGTTTAAAACGCACGCAACGACTAAATTCGTTTTTTACGGTTAAATTTTAAAATTTGGTGACATTGTTATAATATACTAATTCTTCAAGCTCAAATATTTGAAAACAACTTAAGGGAAGCATTTTGGAGCATTTGCAGTCAAAAATAGATTTTCCCGATTGTTTCTTTTATTGCTTTCAAAGAATTTGAGATATGTCCCCGAATGTCTGTAGAAATATCAGGAACGTATCCCAGAGCTAGCGCCCCCCCGGGAGGGGGAGAGCATCCCCCTTATGGACCTTTTTTCATTTATGAACCTAGAGCAATAAAATTTGGTACACTGATAGGAAATGCAATTTAGAATCATTTACCTTCTTTGAAAAAATGCGATTTTCTTTGAAAGAAAATTGGAAATCATAGCAAACGACATTTTTTGGGGGGGTTTTCTAAATGCTTATTCTCTGACAGTTTTTGAGCTACAGTAATGATTTTTGGTATCATTTGATGCAGAATAACGTGGACATTCCAAAAAATTAAATGGTTTTCTCAAATTTCGAAATTTTTTAACTTTTTTATATATCATATTTCATATTCCTCAAGGTAAGCGTCGCCCTTCCGAACTTTTTTTTATTATTGAATTTTGAGCAATAAAATTTGGTACACAGATATGAAATGCAATTTATAATCATTTATCATTCATGACAAAATGCGATTTTCTTGAAAAGAAAATGGGAAATCATTGAAAACCACATTTTTTCGGGGGTTTTCTAAATGCTTTTTCTCTGACAGTTTTTGAGCTACAGTAATGATTTTGGCATCATTGAATGCAGATAAACGTGGAAATTCCAAAAAATTAAACGCTTTTCCTCAAATTTCCAATTTTAATTGAAAAAAATGAAAAAATTGAAAAAAAATATATTTTATTCGAAAAAATTCAAATTTATGACGTCATAACTTTGGAACAAAAATGAATTTTGAAAAACTGTTTAATTTTTTGAAAAAGCCTTGTTTTTCCGCATCTAATGATACCAAAATCATTACTGTAGCTCAGAAGCTGTAGGAGGAGAAGCATTTGTAATCTTAGAAATATCTTTTAAAAACAAGTAGGTTTTCAAGACGTTTTTCCTAATAACTCCGAAGTTTACTAAGCTAGAGCAATGCGGTTTGTTGCATATGCAAGTAAAATGTGTGCTCTAAAAATTCGTTTGAAGGGATTTTCCAAATTCTTTATGTAAAACATTCCGTAGATTTTTATCCTGAAATTATAACTTTTACCCTACCTCTTACAAAAAATCAAATAAATTCGGAATGAAATATATTAGAAAAAATCCTCCGACGATTTTTTAGAGCACACATTCTACTTTCAAATGCAACAAACTGCATTGCTCTAGCATTGTAAATTTCGGAGTTATTATGAAAAATATAAATATGTTTTTTTATTATAAGGAATAATTTATTTTCTACGCCTAAAATGAAAAAGCATCTTTAATATAAGTTGTTACGAATGTGAAGATCTAGTAGTCTGCAAATTTTCATAGACGTACGTCCGATAGAAAAAAAGTTTCCAGTTTTTCAAAATTGTTCCCTCAAACTAACATCCTTTCATGACAATTTGGAAAAACCGAGTACTAAAGTTGATCGTCAAATTAAGTACATATGCTGCTTTAAACTCCTGCGTTATTTTTCAAACTATTTCAGCTGCTTGGTGACATTTCATTGAAGAATGAAATAAAAACATACCCACTGCAATCGTAAGCACATAAATGAACGCAAGTGAGAGCACCGAAGTTTTCATTGTAAGCTTTGGAAAGTAAAGTGTTCATTTATTGTGTTGTGAACATTTTGAGAGAAGAATTAATGTGAAATGAAATTTTCGACATTTAGTTTTGAGCATAATGCAGTGTACGCAACAAGGTAAAAAACCCGTTTGATGGGTGACGTCCATCCATTATACGCTCGGCGATAGTTCGTTGCAGCACACCACCTGCAGCACACCACCTGTAGCAAACCACCGGCAACACACCACTGGCAGCACACTACCGGCCGCACACCACCGGTAGAACACCACCGGCAGCACACCACTGGCAGCACACCACCTGCAGCACACCACTTGCGGAACACTACCTGCAGCACACCACTGGCAGCACACCACTGGCAGCACACCACCTGCAGCACACTACCTGCAGCACACCACCGGTAGCACATCACCTGCCGCACACCACCTGCAGAATACTACCTGCAGCACACCACTGGCAGTACACCACCAGCAGCACACCACCTGCAGAATACTACCTGCAGCATATCACTGGCAGTACACCACTTGCAGCACACCACCTGCAGAATACTACCTGCAGCACACCACTGGCAGTAAACCACCTGCAGCACACTACCGGCAGCATACATTTGGAAGGCTGTAAACCACGGATGGCCGCTGTCAAATGTTACGGCCGTTAACCAACTGAAAATTTTGCGCTTTCAAATCATCCATGGCCAACTATGAATTTCACGTCCGAGCTCGACCGCGCATAGTTTGGAGCGCGTAGAGGGAGTGTTGCGGAAGAGCAGGCCGACCAGCCTATTAATCGTACATAATTGACCACCACGTCCTTAATCCACCGGCGATACGTCCTTGATTTTCAATTGGGAAGTTGAAAACACCGTTTCTGGAATTTCATGTATAATAGATTCGTTGGGAGGAGTCACCTTTGGAATCACGAAGAGTGGATCTCGATTTCGAAAGTTAGGGGCAAGTTGGCTTGGCAATCGTTTTTTCTAAACGCATGAAAGAATTCCGCCCAACAACTGGTGTAGTGGGAATTTATTGTTACATTTTCAGAACTGTCCTATTTATATTCGGTAACGTTTATCTTTTCGTAATTCATTTGTTCCTGTATTAGAAAGAGTTTCACAATTTGTAAGTAGCATTTGAATAATAGTTGATTAATAATAGTGATTTACCGATGTATCGGTATCGGCAGTATCGGTCATTTTTACAAGTATCGGTATCGGCAAAATCCGATCGAAGCTTTACCGACACTTTCCAAAAATACGTATTTTATCATAAAAATGAAGGTATTAAATCACTGAAGCAAAAGTATAATCAAATAAAGAGCCTATTCATGCCTAGTAAATTAGTTTGCTAACTATTGAATAACAGCGTTTAATCAGGCCCGCTAATTGATTTTACTATTTTGAATTTCCGATGAGTCAAGTAAGGTCAGTAAGTGAAAGCTATGTAGCATGAATAGTTAAACACAGTAGCGACATAAAATTATCATACTTTTACACCTAACACCTATATAGTTTGACCGAAATTCCATTTCTTTGAGTATGTGGCAGGCTAACAAAAATCAAACTAATTAAATAAAGTTGAAGGTGCAATTTAGAGTTGGTGTAAATTTGGCATAGAAGTAGCTGAAAATTTTATTTTAATCTATCATGTAAATCGTCAAATATTACGAAGCTAATAGTTTTGCTTTAATTTGGCATGTAAATCGCCGTACATTACGAATCTTGTACTTTTCTTTTATTTTAAGATGCTAGAAAAATTCACGAACAATCTTATAGTTTGTTGCTTGTTAGGGACTTTTTCAGTTTCGGGGCCTATCGAATTTTAACGTTTTCTTTTCGACAAATTATGCATTTTGGTTGAAAAACACGAAAGTGATAACCACTTATGAAGAAATTATTATTTTGGTCCACTTCTGGAACCAGTTGCTATTATAGCTAGTCTACATTACGTTGCAGTAAGATTAGAAACACTTATCTATCGAATGGATTGGCTTTTTTCTCTCTCAACAATACAGTCAACATAGCAAGAGCAGTTTTAATATTCCTAATCGGAAACTTTATTGTTAATATTGTGACCTTATTAGACGTATTAGTAAATGATTTTATTGTAACACCCATGTAGGGCTTATAATGGTTTTATTTTATTATAATTGTTAAAGTATCGGTTTCGGTACGGCCAAAAAATTGGTATAGGGATATCATTAATTAATCATCCTCACTAATTAGGCTGTTCTACCATAAGCATGCTAACACTTTTCAGAACTATGCGTTCACCTAAAAGAAATTACCTTCGCCTTTTCGCGTTCATTTATGCTGCGACAGAACGGTAAATAATTGTGTCAACCTTCTAAAGTGTCATCATCTAGGATAAATTTTTGAATGAGAAATTACATTCGTTAGCCCACCTTGCACTGTATCAGTAATATTTCCAGAGTTGCAAGTTGGTGCGTTATCACTGAAGAAGCAGACGGTAGGGGAATGCGCGAGAAAGAAAGTTGGGAACATCGATTTATGGAATCTGGTCATTCGGATCTACCCAATGAGACAGATTTTGGCAAAATTGAAAAAAGAAAGAAAAAATATGGACCAATATACTGCAAAAATTCTTATAAGGATCTAATAGAGGAGGCACAGCCTAACTCTCAATTTAATGTCATAGAAATGTCTGGTAAATTTGAGCAAGTGAACTGCTTGGCCCAACAGAGAAAATTTGTGAAAATGAATGCTTCTAGGGAATCTTTCAATTTTCTCAAGCTGAACTGGTACAAAGTTTCCAAAGAAAACGTTGTTCATATCAGACAAACCAATGGAAATGGTAGCATTCAGTGTATCGAATTCCCATCTCTTGTCGATGCCATTAATACCGACCTGAATCCCGCACCTCGCTCCGTTAAAATAAGTATGGAAAAATATCAGGACTTGATTTCATTGTTACAGTTCGTCCCCGAAGTACATCAAAAGTTGTACACAGAACTAGAATGCTAAAATTCGGATGTAAAGTTTCTTTATTATGGTTATCGGTTGAACAAATATTTTTCATGAGCCCAATTTCTATTCCAATAGGCTGCAGAAATCTTGTGTATGCCATGGTACAGTGATTGATAGTGAAGTAATGTAGGTATTTTTGTCAAGCTTTTTTGCCAAATGATGTTCATTTATAACATGAAGCACGTAGTATATGTATTTAGCATGTGTGTAGTGTCTATCTGTTGGCTCAAACTGACATTTAAATTTCACTGGCAGCACTCACTCAAACTGGCAGCGAGTGGTAATGAGATTTCTCTGAACGGTGATATATTCTATTTGGGCTCACTTGTGGCGAATGGCATTTTTGATGATATCCGGTATACACAGCAATTAAATCCTGCTTGTGATCCCAAAATTCCGTAGATAGAATGTGAGACACCTAGCTGGAAAGTCGATTTCTGTAACTCGTAATTACTGTGATTTCGGAATGAACCTGCATTGACTACTGTTGCTTCGTGGTTCTGTATGACGAACAAGACCAAATGTAATATACATTACCTCTTCATTGATATTTTCACGTCAGAGCGACTGGTAACTTATATTTTCGTTATGGCTTTGATGTATTCATTTTCTCTTGTTGATGAAACTTTGGTCATTGATATTTCTTCAGCTGTTACTATTGTAACATTAAAGTTAGAGAAAATAGTTTTATAACATTAAACAACTGCCATTGTTCTAAAGTGTTATGACCAAACATACGGATGTGTGACTTTTCATTTCCTAGTAGTAGATGTTGTTTCTTCCTAAAAAATATTTATGTGTTTGTTTAAACTTCTCAGTGTGATACAACTATTGTATTTATGGAAATTAGCGCTCCCAGGGGGACAATGTGAGGGCCCGAGCTAAAGGTTAGGTAGGCTTTCTCTTTGTTAAAATAACATAAGTTTTTGTTTTGTTACTGACCAACTTTTTTCGGTTCACTGCCGTCCTGTTTTTTCAGCATCTACTACTTTCTTCTTCAACTTTGATCTTGTTTCATAAACTTCTTTCTCATCTTACCGTTTCTGTGCCCTTCTGCATAGATTCCACGTTCCCTTAACTCCAAATTAACTCTGTGCTTCTTCCTTCCTCTCTTTGAATCTCATTTGTTGAGGATAGGGAGGCTTAAACTAACTAATAATCTAATAATCCAAACTGTGTTTGTTTATCGAAAGTCAGTAATGAGGTCCTTGGACAGACTCGCGTTGATTAAAACATTTCGGAGTCTGTGTTTTATTCGCCTATGCACTACAACGGAATTACTAGCTTTGATTGGTTAGATTAGATGACTTCGTATATTACTCCTACGCTTTAAATTACTAATGGGTGCTGGGATGTGCATTCTATAGGCCACAAATGATTCTACTTACAAACGAAGAAGATATTGTAGATGAATATCGAGGCTAAATTTCAGATGTCTAAATTCCTCAAGGTTAAATTTTTTGAAAACTTTTCGACACTTATTATCACAGGGATAGCGGACAGAATATCTATTCATGCTGTCACCCTCATCATGATCGTAGTTGAATATAGACTCAGCAAGGAAAAGACTCAGCATTATATTTCCATGGAAATATAATGCTTCGATGGATCGTGTAGATTGCTGTTTTTGGTGGGTTTCCTCAGATTTTCGTGCAAAGTGTAAGCTACATCACCAACTATCACATGTTGTATAACATTATTTGACAAGCACCCTCTGTGGATCTACTTTTAAATATATCTCATTTCCTCTGAACTGTCTTGTTCCGATGACTCTTCATCTTCCTAGTTTATTTATAATGCGCTGTCCAGATCTTTCAATCTAACAGTGTGAGAAACCAAACGGCAATGCTCACCGCAACGCATTATGACAACTGCCAACTTTACACTTATGAACGGCCGTTATAGTACGCTCGCTGCATCACGGAAAAATACGGCCGTAAAATGGTGGCACCGCTTTTCTAGAAAACCGTAGCTTTAGACCCGATGAAGTCGACCAAAATCGAGTAGTCTACTAATGCATCCCTACCAATGACTTTCTCAGCGACTCTGCCGTACTCGACTAGAGTCAACTAGTCTAGTTCATTTTTTCCGGAGAGAAAAATGCAAGTAGTCCACTAAATCTTTCCACCCTTCAATTCTGAAGCTTTTCGTACATAATGCTAAAGCTATTCGTGCATAATACTAAATCTATTCGTGCCTAATACTAAATCTATTCGTGCATATTACGAAAATCTATTCGTGTACAATACGAAAATCTATTCGTGCACAATACGAAAATCTATTACTGTACAATACGTAAATCTATTTGTGTACAATACGTAAATCTTTTCATGTACAATACGTAAATCTATCCGTGTACAATACGTATATCTATTCGTGTACAATACGTAAATTTATTCGTGTATAATATGATAATTTATTTGCGTACAATACTATAATCTATAAGTCTTCCTCCAGCAATCCATGCACCTCGGGCGATCGCGAGGGTCCTCCATCCGGGTCGCTTGCCCGGGATGCTCCGCTCGTGCCCTGCCTGTCTCAGTCATCCAAAAGACTGCCGTGTAACTCCTCTGCAATTTTATCCTTCAAATTTGCTGACGCTTAACTTGTGAATCCATTCGATGACAAAATTTATCAGAATTAAAATTTTTTCGGTGTTGAATTTTGATAATTTCCTTATGATAGTATATTTACAGTAAAGAAGGAACCTTGAAGTTATGAGTTAGTAATCAATCGAGAGGTTTTTTCTACAGCTCGAGAAGTAGCGGCCGCAATGTTTAGGCCGAGTACTATTTGGTCCAAATTCTAAATTCACGCTTTTTAGGGGCCGTAAGCGAATGGAGGACCCCGAATTCTGTGAAAGTAAATCTTTTAAAACCCACACATCGAATCTGGAAGCGTATATGACGTTACCAGAAGTAAATTCGGATGACACTAAGAAAGAACCACTAGTACAGTGGCCGCAAAAAAAGGACACATTTTCGGCGCAACGCAGGCGAAACCGTATGTACATTTTTGTTGCGTTCCCGCCATAGGAATAGTGGGAGGAGCTAGGAAGTGACGTAGCACCCACGTGATAGACTGACTTTATGCTTCCCTGCCACAGCAAGATCAGGGAGCTTTAAAAAGTTCGATGAGGGAGGATCAAATTTACGCGCTTTTCAGTGCCCGTTTTTTTACTTTTTCTCCAAATTTGACGGTCTATAACTTCAAAACCACTCGTCACAGTAGGACGAAATAAACTTTCAATGGAGGAAAAGACTCGTGTCATCACCCTACAGGAGCAGGGATGGTCTGTAATACGCGTTGCCGTAGACCTGAAGGTGACAAGAAGGGTCGTCTCCAACCTAAAGAAGGTAGCCGCCAGCGTCTCACCCGGCACCATTCCACCCTGAAAGAAGGGCTCCATTAGCTCCTCGGCAGTAATGGATGGTTCAGCTAACACCTCACGCTTCAAGTACTTGTCTGTTCGTAGGCTGGTCTTTCTTGGTGCTCCAGAGCCCTTTCTTCGTGGTGGAATGGTGCCGGGTGGGACCCTGGCGGCTGCCTTCTTTAAGTTGTAGACGACCCTTCTTGTCGCCATCAGGTCTACGGCCACGCGTATCACAGACCACCCTGTGCTCCATTAGAATGATGAAACGAATCTTCTCCTCCATTGTAAGTTTATTTCGTCCCGCTGTAGTAGGTGATTGTGGAGTTATAGGCCGTTAGAGTTGACGAAAAAGTTCTAAAGCCGACACTGAGGAGCGCTTAAATTTGATCCCCCTCACCGAGCTTTTTAAAGCTCCCAGACGCTTGCTGTGGCAGGGAAGCATGAAGTCAGTCTATCACATGGGTGTTACGTCACTCCCTAGCTCCTCCCTCTATTCCTATGGCGGGAACGCAATTAAAATGTACACGAAGTTTCGCGAGGGTTCCGGCGAAAATGTGTACTATTTTTACGGCCACTGCACGTTCGGCACTCAAACAATTTGGAGATTTCAACTTTACCGTAACTAAATTAGTATATAACGATTCACACTACTCATTCGATGAAGTACTGAAAATTCTGGATGATGTTTTGTTTCTAAAGGCGAGAAATCTGTCGACGCATTAGCGGGTGACCTAAATTAACTGCGTTCCATAAGAAATAATAGTCTCGTGGCGCAATTCTTTACGGCTTTCGCTAAAATTAGGAAACAGTCCGAACACTTTTGACAAGCTCGGACGTTGCATTCCAAAGTCACCCATTTGTTAAACCCAGGTGCAAATCAAGACAAGTTGAAGAGGTTTGCTGATGACTTAATTGACTTGAGTCTAGCTAAAACGGTGCTAGCACCACTTCTTGACGATAATTCTTCAAAGAGAAGATTCGCTAAGCCCCTAGTACCTCAGAAGAGCTACTAGCTCGCATAGTTTCGACAGTTCAAAACTACCCGGAGAGTAAACCTATAATTGCAGTGAACCCTTACCAAGGCAGAGAGACGTACCTCGTGGACGTTTCGAACGAGACAGGTGACATTCAGGCATCTCTTGACGAAAGCGAGTTTTTTTTATGACTCTCAATATCGGAACCGCCGTAATCCCAGGCGCAGAGTTTTCCCAGCATGATTCAGAATCGCTAGACCGCCTTGAACCAGTGGATATATTAGTGACGTAGCCATAGGTTTCCATGAATGCCATGCAGTTCGAGCAGAGGACCCCAGACAATTTTGGAAACACAACAACAGGGCTTCTGTAGCGTGTGCAACTATGCAGGATATGTAAATGCCACTTGCAGTTTACGGCAACGCGATCTGTGCAAACCCTCCGAGCCAGTGGTCCCTGCTATCTGTGCGAGCAAGAAGAGTATTTTGTGCGTGACTGTGGAGCTTCAGGAGACGAAATTAGAGACTATCAGAAATACAAACGTAAAAAACAGAGGCGGTAATAGCCACGGTCGGGCTGACGCGCATTATGCAGAAAGTCATGAGAGAGGAAACGACGATTTTTACAACATGTCATGAGATAGTGGTGTGTCTGTTAATTGTGAGAAGTGCTTTAAAATCTTTGCCAAGGTTACGCCGAACACTTCTGTGGAACCCAACGTTCTGGCATCAGAGAATCTAGATACCGCGACTGAGTTGACAGAGTACGAATCTGTCGATCCATTATTTCAACGCAAAAACAAATTCGCTCTGTTGAGAACAAGAATTGACCGATTTGACCGATCATGTACCACCAGTACAATCAGCTGAGATTTGCCTAGCAACAACAATAATGACGAATTATGCGGTGAATGAACCAGTTCGTTTGAGAACAGAATGTGGTTATTTTGTGTCGATCAGAAAATCAAAGAAATCTTCATTTTAACAAGTAACGATCAGTTATTAAGTGCGTCAATCGATAGTGGCAGCGATAAATGCCTCAATAGTTACCGTGAAGTCACGTGCCTAAATATCAGAAAGTACTACATGCAGGTGCTTTAATAATTAAAGACGGTCAGTTTCAGCGGGACAACCAGGGGTCAAACTAGCGATTTTGGTGAGAAGTATCTATTTTTATTTTTTTGTTGAAAAAGGATCCTTCTGTGGTGGGTTATTCCGTCCCAAAATTTTATTGAGCTACAGACACTAAACTCACCAAGAGGGGTGTATGGGGACCAAAAATCATGAATGTTTGGCCCAAATAAAAGAAATTAAAAATAAAAACGGAAAATCTGGCTCCTTCAGTTTGTTAGCAACGTTTAAAGAATTTCAAAACTAACTGTCTTTGATTTTAGTGTAGAATGAAAACTCATTGACTTGCATTCATTTGAAATATCAGATAAAATGACATGATTAACAAATGTGTCTCATTTTCTGATAAACTAACGCCAAAATAAAAAAAATGATTTTAAAAGATGTGCTTATTTTTAAAAATAACACATGATAGCTTATTTCAGAAGAATTAGTCCGCAAATAAGAAATTTACCATTCATCAAGAAATGAAAAATAATTTTTCTCCAAATACAGTAATTTATACATGTAATTTACAATTCATAGTGTAAATATGAAATTACTCATGCATACTATTTATAGATGATAGTAAATGATAATATACATTCCAGATGCTAATGCAATATCCCAGGTAGAAATTGTGTTTTATGACTCATGTGAAAAAAACACATTTCAACATTCAATAGAATAGAAGTCAGTGAGTTTTAATGCTAGAAAAAATAAAGACAGTTTTGAAATCCTTGGAACATTTCTTAGAAACTAAAGGATCCCGATTTCCCAATTTGTAAGTTTATTTTTTTCACACCCCAAAACATAACTGGTATATTTAAGTTGGTGATCAAAAATCGCATGTCATAAGTAAACGAAATGGAAAATACAAAATTAGGATCTTTCAGTTTGTTTGAAATGCTACAAGGGTTTCAAAACTATCTTTGAATTTGTTCTGGCACAAAAACTCGTTGACTTCTATTCTTTTGAAGTATCCCTAAATAATAATTAAAAAACTATTTCCAGATTTTTCAAAAAACTTAGGCCTTAATCGAAAAAGTTACATGAGTAAAATATGTTTCTTTTCAGAAAATATATGTGCTGGGCAAACTTCAGACCAATCGAATCACAATTTTAAAAGCGCTGGGTGTCACCCTAAATTAAGACTTAAAGGTTACCAAATGGGATTTTGACCTTTTTTCGTCCGATTCGCTTGAAAATTAGTCAGTATATGTATGTTTTTAAAGTAAACATTTTTTACTCATGTCATTTTTTCGATTTAGGCCTTATTTTTTTATTTTTTTTTAATAAAAATGAGGTTTTTGAAACATTTTTATGAGGTATCTCCTCATTGAATTTTGATGCTAGAACAAAACCAAAGACAGTTTTAGAATCCTTGGGACATGTCTAACAAAGTTATAATTTACAATTTGAACATTTTGAAATTTTTTTGCGATTTGCGAAAATTTAAAACATCTCAAACCATTATTTTTGGGTTTGGATCCATATAAATTTTTCGGTTTCCTCAAATTTGAATGCAGCAAATTATAACTTTGTTAGAAATGTTTCAAGGATTCTAAAACTGTCTTTAATTTTGTTCTAGCATCAAAACTCAATGAGGAGATCCAATTTGAATGGTAGAAATGTATTATTATTCATGAGAGCCCAAAAACAAAATTTACTATTGAATTGCAATATCACTGACAATTTATGTACATGAATGCAGTTTCTCTGATCTATTTTTATGTGCGAATAATGTGCAATATTTTCCTTGTAAATTTCAATGTAACATGAAATATCGTGCATATAAACATATAGAAATATATTTTATTTGAGTACTCACCATGTACCTCATTTATATGGGTCCGGGATTTTCAACGTTGTTCGTCCGATTCGCTTGAAATTTGGTCGGTATATGCATTTTTTGAGAGTAGACCTTTTTTACTCAATTCATTTGTTCGATTTAGGTCTTATTTTATTTCTTTTTTTTCTTACTAAAAATCAGTTGTTTTATACACTTCTATGAATATTTCAACACGTCTCTCCTCATTGAATTTTGATGCTAGAACAAAACCAAAGACAGTTTTAGAATCCTTGGAACATTTCTAACAGAGTTATAATTTGTTGCATTCAAATTTGATAAAATTCAAAAAATTTATTTGGATCCAAAATCCCAAAATAATGGTTTGAGATATTATAAAGTTTCGCAATTCACAAAAAAAAAATTTTTCAAAATGTTCAAATTTTATATTAAAACTTCGTTAGAAATGTTCCAAGGATTCTAAAACCGTCTTTTGTTTTTTTCTAGCATCAAAATTCAATGAGTAGTTACGATTTGAATGGATCCTTTTCCGACACAAAAAAGAATCATACTCAATTTTTTATGATTTCAGCCCTCTTTTGGACCCCCCTGGGGGGGGGGGATTCTGGTGTTCGTAGCGCCATAATATTTCATGGCACAATAACCCATACCATAAGGATCCTTTTTCGACAAAAAAAATGTGAGTCAAGGGTGCCGCGGGAGCATAATTTTGCCTCAGATGGTATCCTTAATTCTAGGAAGAGATGTGCTGAATAATGCAATAATAGACTGCAAGAAAGGGTTTATCAGTTTTGAAGCTGTAAAAGTACCCTTCCATGAGAAGGGCAATTCCCCGAGCAATAAAGAAGTGAGCGATAACGAAGTTATTATGAATATTATAGATAACAGTGAATAAATGATATCCGATGTCATTGCTCAGAGTATGAGAAAGAAGCAATAGTTGAGAAAAAATAGAGTCCTTGAACAAGGCGCCAGAGTCACTGAACTCGAGAGCTAGAAAGGTGGAACATCCTGGAGGCGGCCTTGAGGGAATCAACCCAGGCCCCTACCAGTCCCCTGTTAGCCCGGTTAGCCATTTTTTCTATTATGTTGAAAAAGGATCCTTAGGTGATGAATTATTGTGCCTTAAACTTTTATGGCGCTACGGGCATTAGATCCCTCCCCCACGAGGGGTGTAAATGACAAAAAATCATGAATCTTTGACCCCATATAAAAAGAATTCAAAACGGAAAGTGAGAAATCTGGCACTGTTAGTTTGTTACCAATGTTTCAAGAATTTCAAAACTGTCTTTGGATTTGTTCTAGCGTAAAAATTCAATGACTTCTATTCTTTTGAATTATTACTAAAATAAACTAAATAACAAAAATTTCATATTTTTCGAAAAACTATGGCCTGAATCGAAAAAATAAATGAACCTAAAGCGTTTCTTTTTCAAAATTACATTAATCAGTCAAATTTCAGAAGAATCAGACCACAAAAGAAAAATTCAACATTAAAAAAATGGATTTTTTATTTGTATTTTTCATTAAATTTTTTACTTGAAATTTACAATTCACAGCACAAATATGACATCATGCACGGAGATGATAAAGAAAATAAAAACAGTATTCAAGTTCAAAAATTGTCCATTATATTACACTTCAACATAAATGTTCTTGCCTTATACTGACAACCCCTCACTTTTCAACATTCACAAAAATAGAAGTCAGTGACTTTTGATGCTTGGAAAAGACAAAAACAGCATTAGAATCCTTGGAACATTTCTAACAAAGTTACTTTAATTGATTTCCCAATTTGTCCATGTAACTTTTTTATCATAGCTCAAAACAAAATATTTGTTAAATATTAGTTAGTGATCAAATATCCCATTTGAAAAACTACGAAAAGTTCCAGATAGAAAATCCGAGAATGTAACTTTGTTTACAATGTTTCAAGGATTCCAAAACTGTCTTTGGTTTTGTTCTAGCATAAAAATTCAATGACTTCTATTCTTTTGAAATATCCATAAAAATGAACCAAAAAAAAGAAATATTTCCTATTTAAAAAAAGGGCAAAATCGAAAAAATTAAAGGAGCATAATATGTGTGATTTTTCAAACGTACATATACTGGCTAAATTTCAGACGAATCTAATCATAATTTAAAATCAATGGGTTCATCCCCTTGAGCGAGCTCTAGAGCGAGTGAGAAAGAAGGGAAGAGAAAGCCCCTTTGTAGTGCACAGCACAGCCGTAGAGATTCCCGGGTTGATAGTTCATAACTGGTGAAAAGTTGATGACTGGTTTTGATAACTGTTTTGTAACTGATTTTATAAGAAAGGCTAAGCCGGGATGGTACAGAGTAAATAAAGGATTATTGTGAAATAGTATTGAGTATTGGAATTCATACTGCCTTGCGAGGAAACTAATCGTTACGCCGAATCTGCTCATCCTTCAACTTCAGGAAAGGTTTTCACACGTAAGAAAGATTCAAAATTGGATTTACACTTTGCAGCCAGAGATGGAAAGAGAACGCCGCACCGAGATCGCTTCGCAACTTACCATAAAGGACGTGCTCAGAAGGGCGTTCCTCTGTTCAGTAGAGCTCAAGAGGCGCGCACCACCCGAGGAGTGCAGACCCGTAGCAGCGGCTTCGCGTGCTGCAATCCCCCAGTCTTTGAGTGATGAAGACTGCAAAATCGGGAATTTTTTAGGCAGACGTGATTCACATTCTTAATCTGCAGGTGACTCAAGAAGAAGGGCATTTGTCAGGGTTAGGTTTGTTAGTACATAGCCCTAGCGTAGGTGTAAACTCTCTCCCTAGTGTATTTTATCTCTTTTAGACAAATGAAATTAGCTTAGAAATGAAGTCACTAAAATAAAACTTGTATTTTGCCAACAGGACAGTTTCTTCTACAGATGTTTTTCATGCACTCATCTTAGAAAAAATATCAGGGCATATTTCCAACGAGTTTTAAACGCATATTTAGCCCTTTTCTAAATTAAATGAGTTATTTATTGGAGTCAACTGAATTTTGCCCATTCAATCCTTCACAAATCGACCAGACGCTTACGACTACCACTAGTGTGATCTCATGATTGGCATGCGCAGGCCTGAAGGTATAAAAGGCACTTGTACGGACCAATTCATTAGTGGAAAACCACAGGCTTAGATGGGAGCACTACCTCACTGAACTTTGATGAGACCAACCGAACAGCTCCTTTGCTGGAAGAGATCTCACCCAGACAGGTGGACGTTCATCTCTGTCACTCGACGCGGGCGCAGCGCACTTATACGGCTACATACTTTGCAACCTAGTTTTTTGAGGTCCCCAGTCATCTGGCCGGCATCAATGCAAACGTAAATTCTTGAAATAGATTCTCCCCACCGACTATGGCGGAACGTAAGCATTGCTGTTTCCATACTCTGGAAACAAAACGGCTGACGTCACCTCCGGGTTTGGTGCCTCTGGAATTAGTGACGTTAAAATCACTGCTTTGCTGCAGTACTACGAAAGGTTTCAAATTCAAATAAATCATTTCATCAAACCATCCCTTCTTGTTATCATTATCCTGTCGGGTAACACTCACCCGATCGTCAGACCTAATCTTTGATCTCAACCAAAAGTTATTCATTACGAGTCTGCAAATCAAAGTTTATATTGAAAATGAATTTTGGTTAAGAATCATTCAATACTCAAGAATCATTCAATACTGTCCTATGCTGAAATATGAAGGAAAACTAAGAACTCCATCAGTCAACTTGAATTACTCAAATCAGCGTACTCTGTATACCTCACATCAAGCGTTTGTAAGTAGAACTTGCGTACCGCAATGAGCATTGGGCTCGACTACCTAGGGTCTTGTACGAGGGCTGTTGATGAGCCAGACGGGGGTATGTCTGAAGATACATAAAATCGGATTGTACAAATATCTATTCCATTCAATTTTTAGGATTCCATTAACGTAAAAGGAAATTTAAATCTTCGCTGCCGGTTTCTTTGAATCAACTTCAGCGTCAAATTGAACTTGCCTGCTCCAAAGTTCTTGTGATCATTATTGGCAATGATCGGTTGTTGTAATGTGAGCAAATTTATTGAAAAATACTTTAGTCCACCTATTAAGTCAAACTCACCGTTACCATATTAAAAATTAAAGGAACCACTTCTGATTCAGTGTCATTCTCTATTTGCGATAAAAATCATTCAGTGGATTCTAAATCTGGTATAAAAGGCTGACTTTTAGATTATCCTCAAATTTTACCACTACTCGAAGTAAAGATTATCAAATAACGTCAAAACACTCTCATTGAAGCTGTGTGGTGTTATTGTCGCATTAAAATGCTGGTTTAACGCGTTTGGGCGTAAGTCAAACGTGTATAAGTGTAGGTTGTTTTTTATTTTATTAAGTGGTTGTCAAGCACAAAGGTGGTCATCAGTAATGAAACGCTAGCTCTGACAGCTCCATGATACCTCTCTTCAGGTCTCTCGGCTTTTAGGAAGTTCATTAATGGTAGAACAGTGCAAGTTTCGCTGGTCACTTATGTTCATGGTGCTAAATTTGTTTGGTATTACAATGGGACTTCTGAACCATGGGGCTCCTACATAAAGGACCTTAATAAATAAAGTAATTTAGTATTCTTCGATATACCCTCCATTTCTCTCAAGGCAAGTATTACTTCTAGCAACCATTGAACGAAGAGTTTTGCGGATTATTTCACCGTTTTCTTTGAGTTTTTGGAACACTATTAGTGAAACACTTGAAACTTGAAAACTCTCAGAGGGTTTAAATACTTCGTGGTATTTGGGATCCATCATTGTGAAATTATTTTCAATAGTAGGTAGTGATAAATGAAGAACACCAGTGTTGTTTTTAAAACTTTTTCTTTAAAAATTATTTTTCTACCCCTTTCAGTAAATCGATCATTGTAAATTGGTTAATCAACCGATTTTCAAAACCTTAAAGTATTCGAAAAGGAAACAAAAATTACCAAAGTGTGAAAAAAAGACAATTCAAATATGCTTATTTGAAGCAGAGATAAAATCAATTAAAAAATCAGGGACTTTTGGTTGGACACCCTGTATAATAAAACGCTAGGTGTGTCCATCATTTTATAAATAAATGTGTTTGTGCGTAATTTATGCTATGTTATTACAGTGGGAATCTGCTTGCTTGGATGGTATCAAAAATACCACTCATATAACATGAAAAACCTGACATCTGCTCACTTTTTTTTTTGAGTAAAAAATATTGCTTGAAAATTGAATATATGTAAAAGAAAATGCAACTCATCATATTAAAAAGGTAAGGTAAATTTTGCAAAAAATGAATTGGACAATAAAAATCTATATATTGATACACTTAGAAGTGAGTTGTGTGTTACGCTTTCACCCGAGTTTGCTGTATCTGGGAGACCGAATTACAGAGTGTTACATTAAATGATCACCTTAACATTTATTGTTACGCTTGACATTTATCAGGATAGGATGGCTTTTAATTAGGTTAGGTTAGGATATTTATTATTATTTTTCATAATTATTATTTTTTCATATTTTTTCCTATGAATTTTTTTATTTGTATTTTTTTCATTGTCATTATTTGTATTTGTTTTTACTTTTTTACTTTTTTAAATTATATATTTTATAGCATTTCTTTTATTCATTACTTGCATTTTTAATTTTGTGAGATTTTACTTGTATCGTTTAATTTATTGAGTTTTTAATCTGTTATAACATTTATTTGTTCAATTTTTTGTTCTTATGTGTGCTGTTTTTGTTTATTTTGTTTTGTTTTAACTTTTTTCAAATTTTCAGACATTATTATTTTATTTTTTATTTATTTTTTTTACTTCTATATTATTTCATTTTCTCATATTTTTCATATTATTTTTCTGTTTAATTTTCCTGTTATAATGATTTTCAATTTTCCTCTTAATTTTCATAACTACTGATTTTTTTAATTATTTCATTTTTTCTTGGTTTTCTTTCTTTTTTCTTTTCAATATTTGTCATTTATTTTTACTTTTTATCTATTTATATTACTACGTGTACAACCAAGTCTCGTGTAACGCTCTCATCCAAGTTTGCGGTATCATGGTTAGCGAATTCCTGAGTGTTACATTAAAAGATCGCCTTTACATGCATTGATCCGTTTGACCTTTTTTTCAGGTTAGCACAGTTTAGATAATGGTAATGAAATTTCTTCACTGGTCCATGTTTTTATATGTTTGAGATAATATCAGGATAGCTTTGGTTAGGATAGGATAGTCGGAAATGTTAGGTTAGATGGGTTAGGTTAGAATATGTTATGTTAGAAATTCTTAGGTATTGTCCACTGAATTTTTTCATGGTCCACCGAGCTTAACGATGACATTGGTTAAGGAGGACAACCC
Organism: Platorchestia sp. MABIK; assembly: GCA_014220935.1. Classification (NCBI taxonomy): domain Eukaryota; kingdom Metazoa; phylum Arthropoda; class Malacostraca; order Amphipoda; family Talitridae; genus Platorchestia; species Platorchestia sp. MABIK. The sequence continues at coordinate 4,324 of JACJUY010009839.1, read as the reverse complement.
AGGGATTTTCGGGCCCAATTGGCCTTTTTTTGTTGAAAAAGTATCCTTAGGTTGTGGGCTATTGTGCCCTAAAATTTGATGGGGCTACGGGCACTAGACCCCCCTCCCATGCCCAATTGAAAATCGAGGACATATCGCCGATGTGTTATGGCCGAGCAAGAGAGAACCTAAGGGACGTATCATCGGTAAATCGCCTCCTCATCGTAGGCGAAATGTCCACTTAAGGACGAACTTTTGGGCTCAGATTCGTCCGCGGCCGCCCGCGACTATCATACATGCTAAGGCCATGCTACGTCCCTGCTCGACCCATTTCACCGGCGATGCGTACATGATTCGCTGATGGCCATCCTTGAATTTGGCATTAAAAAAAAACTTTCGGTCGCGCAGAGCCGAGATTTATCGCCTCTAAACGACCCTCGAATACAAGTATTTATATATTTTTATTTGAGGGTCGCTGAGAGGCGATTAATCTCGGCTCTGCGCGACCGAAAGTTTTTTTTGTCGCCGAAAGTTGTCGTTTTGAAGAGCAACACTCAAATATTTAATATATATATAATAAATAATAACTATATAAATTAAATATTTGAGTATTGCTCTTCAAAACGACAACTTCGCTGAGCGTGACAGAGAGTTTCTAATGGCAAAGCTTAGTAAACAATCAAATGCTTATCCCAGCTGTTTATTATGTAAAGAAACAAAAAACCGGCTCATCATTGCCGAAAATTAAGCACACTTGTCCAATTACTGCATTGACTGCGCTGGTCTTATTTCTACGATCACATAATGGACTCGCAGTAATTAATACATGTTTTGACATTTGAGTTATTTATTGCTTAAATTTTCTACGTAAATGCAAAGCACGATCGGCTTTAAGCACCAAAAAAAGGTATAAATAAAATAATTCATTAAAAATGATCCTTTACTTAAGCTAAATCTAGAATATTAGGATAAGCCTCCCTAGCCATATTAAATCCGGCTCAAAATGAGATTCTCACGATTCTGCTTTTCTTTATTTTAAAAGAGTTTGAGATATGTCCCCGAATGTCTGTAGAAATATCAGGAACGTATCCCAGAGCTAGCGCCCCCCCGAGAGGGGTAGAGGATCCCCCTTAGGGACCTTTTCTTTCATTTTTGAACCTAGAGCAATGAAATTTGGTACACTGATAGGAAATGCAGTTTGAAATCATTTACCCTCTATGAAAAAAAGCGATTTTCTTTGAAAGAAAATTGGAAATCATAGAAAACGACATTTTTTGGGGGGGTTTTGTAAATGCTCATTCTCCGACAGTTTTTGAGCTACAGTAATGATTTTGGTATCATTGGATGCAGAATAACGTGGACATTCAAAAAAAAAAAATTCAAAAATTTCAAAAAAAAATTTTTTCAATTAATTTATATATTTCATCATTCACAATTCTGAAGGTAAGCGTCCCCCTTCTAAACCTTTCTTTCATTTTTGAACCTAGAGCAATGAAATTTGGTACACTG
>JACJUY010009838.1:2751-15887 GCA_014220935.1 Platorchestia sp. MABIK | reverse complement strand
CAGTTTTATATGATCATTTTTAATAAAAATGACTATACGTGTAGCGATTTTCGCCTTGCTTTTTATTGTCCATGTTAAGTTCTTTTGCGAGATTAGTGTGACTTTAACGCAGCCGGCGGGCGTAACAGCCTGGTCATGCTAACAAGTTATAAATGTGACTGCGATGGGTTAAACTGAAAGTCAGTATTCAACTTAAATTTAAATTCAAAAGTTGTTAGAAAATTTATAAATACCAAATATTAACTGGGTTCATTAAATACCATTAATTTTAATTGATTGTTGAAACTTTTTCAAACGACCCATCGATGGGTTGTTTTGCAGCAGGAAGGACCTAACACATTAACTGTGATGGGCTAAACTGAAGTTCAATATCCAAATCAAATTTAAAGTCAAAAGTTGTTAAAAATTTTATTAGTAGCAAACTTTAACTGGGTAAAATAAATACTTATAATTCAAGAAGATTGTCACAAAATTTTCAAACGACCATCGATGGGTCTTTTTGCAGCTGGAAAATTTAAGCACGACCCACCGGTGGGTCGTACCGCAAGCAACGTGTTAAAATGTTTCAACAATTTTCTCTAGAGTTGAGTTACGCGGAACACGGCAACTGAAGAACACTTGGGATGAGTCTTTGCACAAGGCGACGCGCTAAAACTAGTATTCGTGTTTCCCAAATTTATTTCAAAAGTACTTATCAATAAATTTTTAGTAAGGTTTTAATGATAGCAATTTAATCTAACCATGGAATGATCCAAACCAGTTGCACACAATGATGCATTTCGTGTAATGTACCGTTATGTTAGGTTAGAACTAGCAAAGTACTGTCATATTAGGACTGGCAAAATACTGTTATGTTAGGACTGTCAAAATACTGCTATGTTAGGACAAGCAGAATTGCCGGTCTTATCTAATGCTTGTGCCAAGCTTGTCGCGCTCATTTCCCGTCATTTCACTCTGGCTGCTACAAGTCTCATTTGAATTATCACGTCGGGATATGGAAGGCATTTCCGCTCGTTGTTGAACTGTTTCCAATGTCCTCAAGATAAATGGATGCACGACCACAATAATTTTTGTAGTCTTTGACTAGACTACGCCACGACCACTATAATTTTTGTAGTCTTTGACTAGACTACGCCACGACCACTATAATTTTTGTAGTCGATGACGAGACTACGCCACGGCCACTATAATTTTTGTAGTCAATGACAAGACTACACCAGGTCCGCAATACGCCCCGAATAATTCAGCACCAGCAAAATGAGCTGTTATCAGCAGAAATGAGCTGTTATGGCTTAGGATTCGCTTGTTATCCTTTAACTGATGTGATACTTGAAACCGTTATCAAAGGCAGGGTTGAGCAAACGATAAGCTAGTACTTTTCATTCTTTTTCATTTAATGTTTTGTTAAAGCTCTCTCATGTGTGTTATGGTAACCTGGTTGATTTCTTGAAAATAAACACACCACACATTCTTTGCACTTAATTTTTAAAAGAAGCAAAATACGTTATTCATAATTTGGTTTTAATTTTATTTATATTTCAGATTTCTTCTTGCTCTTTCATCTGCTGTCTGCATCGTTGGACACGAGAAATATACACATCTTAATGAGCATGCGAGTAGCAGAAACAAATGGTGTTGTTAACTAGAAATAACATTGGCTCCTATGACGTGCGCTCGCTGTGATTTTTGATTAGACCAGGAATGTTTTTACGAAGCGAAAATCATGTCGCTGCTCTCATGCATTTCTCGCCGTTCTCGTAAGGCCCAGCGGCTAATTTCCTTGCTTGTAGTATCCACGCTTATCTGGCTGAGTTTCCTCTTCATTTGGGGAGAGAATCCGTTAACTCAGTTACACGGCCGCAGCTCGAGCAGCAATGCACCACGTGGGCCTTCTAAAACCAGTAGTGTTGAAAACGTCGAGTTTAATTTAGAAGGTCTTTTAACTTCGACCAAGTTGAGAAGAGGCCCAGTGCCCGCTGTGCTGGACCTCAGTGAAGCCAAACCAGACGAAGAAAATGTGGCCCGAGAGGTCATCGATACCAAAGACAATGCTGTCGTCAAGCCTGAAGAAAAGGGAAGATTTGACGACAATGCTGCTAGAGAAGAACAATCCGCCGAAGCCTGGGTAGCCAAGAAAAACAGTGTCGCGCGTGGAGAAGATAAATTCAAGTCTCTCAATCAAGATCAAGAAGAAAGCTTCCATCAGCTGCCGGAACACCAAAAAGCTCCTCCGGAAGATAAATTTGGTGATTACAACTGGAGAAATGGGCCCTTAAAGAGTAAAATAGTGGATGAAAAATTGAATTCTCTCAATCAGTTTCAAGAAGATAGCATGCATCAAATTCCAGAGCCACCCGAGCAAATAATTGGCGTACATTCTGACACAAAAAAAGAATACGCTAGTGGTAGAAAAATTGGAAAAAACTTCAAAATTTCTAAACTTCTCAATTTAGATCAGGAGGAGAGTTTTCATCAGCTACCTGACCACCAGAAGGAACCTCCTGAAGAAAAATATGGTGCCTACAACAATTGGAGGAACTCGACTCTTCAAGAGATCAATAGCTTATCAGTATTGGGTCGTCGAATGTTTCTGAATGAAAAAGTCGGGCACGAGCAAAACAAAATGTTCACCATTCACATCTGGCGGTATAAAAAGTACATCGAGAAACGGCTCCTGAAAGCGGACTCTTCTAAGCCTTTCGATCCTTTTGAAAGCTGTTCTGTGAGTAACTGCAAGATCACTTCTGAAGATGAAGATATGAGCGATGCAGATGCTGTTCTGTTTCACTTGCACAGGATTGACGGACCTCCTTCAAATTTGAAGAGAAGCCCTGGTCAGCTCTGGGTGTGGATGTCTGATGAAAGCCCTTACCACGTTTTCATGTCCGCGAAAGATAAAGACTTGAGTCACTATCAAGGCATCTTCAACTGGTCCATGACTTACCGCATGGATTCTGATGTACCTGTACCATACGGAAGAACTGTTCCTCTCCCTAAAGATCAGTACTTGGAAAAAATAGATAATTTCCACGCAGTGAAAGAGAAAAACATTGCCATTCTTGGTTCCAACTGCGGAGGCTTGAACGGCAGGTACAAATATGTCTCTGAGCTGAAGAAACACATAACAGTTGACATGTACGGCGGATGCGGGACACTGAAATGCAAAGGTCATTTCTTCAGCGACTGCGACAAGCTCAACTCGTACAAGTTTTACTTGGCTTTCGAAAACACAAACTGCGACGACTACATCACAGAAAAGGTAAGTTTCTGATCTACTGTATGCTTCCACGTAGGGAATGCCGGCAGGGCAGTCGCTACGCCTAAGCGTTTGTTCAAAATTTTAGTTTTATGAACTAACTCATGGAGTTCAAGTTATTTTATTGTCTGACATTAATTGGTTTTGAAATTAACATTAAAAAAATATGGCCTTAAGTATTGCTCAGTCGCTGAAGCCCCTCGTGGTTGCCAGATTCCAAATGGTCTTCTTTGCTAAATTTAATGTCGCATAGCTAAGTCCAGAAACTATACTGGAAGTAAAACCAGTCTGGAAATATAGAATAGTTAGCTAAAATAAATGCATCTAAGAGGATTTAGTAGGAATCAGTTTTTTCAAAGTTTTGCTTGAAAGATACTGACTGAAAATTTACAGCAAACTTAGAATTGCTAAAATGTTATCAACTTTTAAGCTTTATGTTAATGCAGGGTCCTTGGGAAAATCCGACACTTGACACCTAACCAACGTTTTTTCGCTACTTTTTCCAGGATGGAACATGAGCGCAGAGCAGCAGTATAACTTCTCGTGTCGAGAAGAAGCCTGCAGAAGTGATGGCCTGGTTTGAGTTCAAGAGGACCATGATCATGGTTCATCTCCCGTTGTGGACTTTTCGTTTGGCAGTAAACTCGTCCTTGTCTTTACATGCCTTCCACTTCCTCTAAATGTCCATGATCATGATCCTCTCGAACCCAAACCCATCCATCAATTGCGTAGGCTTCTTCTCGACACAAAAAGAAGCTACACCGCTGCTCTGCGCTTATGTTCTATCCTGGAAAAGGAAAAGAATAGCAAAAAAACGTTAGTTGTCAAGTGTCCTAGGAACTAATTTGAAGATAGCATAAGATGCGTTTTTATTTCACGATATCGTGTTTCGTCAATGTTAGCGGAAACATGTTCATCAAGGCCTTATATTTTTTGTCAACGCAGCATCGTTTTTATTCGAGACAATTATTTACAAATCTTTTCAAATCTAAGTCAAGATATTCAGCAGAATAGATTTTATATTTCTTCCTCTCAAATATAGTACGTATTCAACCACTCACATTGCTGTAGTCTTCTTATGGTTTGTTTTTTAATTAATGACGTTTATGTTGAGATATATTTAAAATTCAAGTAGTTGTAATGTGTTTTATGTATAAACTCTTTTTAGGAAATGTTTTTCTTCAATCCTTTCTTTCTTACTTGCATCTCGACCAATGTGTCCAAGATTCGTCTTCTGCCCTTCCTGTGAACGAAACTTATCAATGGTAAAATTTCACATTCCATAAGTCCGTAACTCAGAGGACATGAAGATTTTCTGAAAGTACAATGCCTGAAACCAAATTTATTTTAGAGAGGAAACACGTTCAGAGAAAATAGAATGATGTTGAGATAAGTAGCACCAGGCTGCAGCTCTTCCGTGAGGATAACCTCGAGCTAGACTATGGTAACCTGAAAAATTTCATTTTCAAGGTGAATTGTCGTTCTTGTCAATTGTTATTCTTGTATTAGTTAACGCATCACAAATGAGCGTACACTCATAATAATTACCGTATAGTTTTCAATCAGGTCAGGAGCTGCCTTAATAATGCGGTCACCAAATGAAACTCCAAGTTCAGAATGTTAGGTTACCATCTCCTGCTTTGTTTCGGTGCTGAGACTTGGAACATAATGATAATATTAATAATAATTTCATTATAGTACGGCAAACTGTATGTTTGATTGTATGTCTAGTTTTAATGTGAGCCATTTTCACGCAGTCACATAGCAAACGAAGTTATGTTTCTTAAGTAAAGTTAAAACTCACATCAAAATACTGTTGACTCAAAGTTTCTCAAATGAAGACGTTCTCGTTCCTGACACTGTCTTCATCGAGTGTAACGTGAGTGAAATGACGATGTTTGAGTGAAAAATACAGCATGTATACAACGAAACTCATAAATGGATCATTTGACTGCACAACGGGAGAATGAGGAATGTATGATTTGAATGTGATGCATGAAAGGGAGAAATGTATGATTTTAATTTAGAGCACGAGGTGAGAAATATACTATTTGAATGTACTTCATCTATAGTAAGTGAGAAATACATGATTAGAATGTGCTTCATGGAAGTGAGAAATATTTGATTTGAATCTACTGCATGGAACTAAGAATTGTGTAATTTAAATGCATAGTACGAATCCAAGACACGTAAGATTCGATTATAAAGAACGAAACTGAAAAATGTATGATTTAGATGTACCATAGGAAATTTTGAAATGTGTCTATTAAATTTATGCATTGTACGAAATAAATCGGTTTATTATCCAGAAGTGCCTGCAAAATGAAGATGAGAACTGCACGTGTTAAATCTGTAGTGAGTCGCTGAAAATGCACTTATTCGATTGCACAATTAGGAACTGAGATATGGATGAATTCAATTTGCGAAACACTTCGTTTTTTTTTTCTCGCTCACAAACCAACTCGAGGCTGAATGAGATGATTTTTCTTTTAAAACTGCCTGATGATAATTTCAGGATTCTAAGTTTTTCGTTTTGTACAGGTGCAAGTCTTATTATTAAATAATATAATAAATGTGTGAGAATATTGGGGGAGAAATCAGTCGCTTTTTGGAAGCAGCACACCTCCCCATTAAAAAAAATCTTATGACATAACATTCAGAATTCTATTGCGAGGAAAATGATAACTTCCCCAAAGTAATAGATACTCGAACTTTACAGCATTTGTTGGGACGATGCTACTTTCAGCAATCAGACTTTGTAACTTTTTCCTTCATTCTATGTTTAAGAAATTAGTATAACATGGGAAGTTTACAACATGTCTACGTCTACACATCTGTAAATTTGCAGTTAAAAATAGTAGGTATTCATTATTTTTCAGTTGAGAAGATAAGTTAAGACTCGTTATACGTTTCAACCGCTCTCCTCGTTTGCATCGAGTTCAGGTATTCCCAATACCATCACCGTCATAGTGTACGATGGATCATGACCATTTGGGGTAGAATATCTCAACAATTTTCTTGGTGCACCATTCATGACTTTTTGTCCCATTGAGTTTAGAGTTAATAAGAAATTAAGCTCTTTCAGCTCATAGAAACGCATGAAACGTCAGCAGAAGCTTTAACTAATATATTCCTATTAAAATACAAAAATTCTCTTAAATACGCTTAAGTGAAGGTAGCCTTGAGGATGCGGTTGTTTCTGCCGTGTTAATGTGAGGTCTGCGGGTGGCTGTGCTTGAACTGAGAACACAGTGATACGAGGGAATTTAGTTGTAACTTTTTGGTCAACTCGTTTTTAATTGTGTTTAAAATAATACAACCACTCACGAGCATCACATCAACTACATAGTATTTGCATTGTGTCGGGTAGGTGGAACATATTGCCTAATTCTTGGCAATATGTTCAATTTGCAAATTTCATTAAACGTCTTGCCTATAGCACTTGCAATGTGTCGCGCAGGTGTGGTGGAACATCTGACTCAATACTTACATCGCATATTTAGCAGGTGTGTCATCATGTTCTTTGAACATCTTACCCAGTACTTGCATTATGTCGGGCAGGTATGATAGAACACCTTGCCTAATACTTGCTTTGTTTCATCATCGTCGAACATCTTACCCAGTACTTGCATTATGTCGGGCAGGTATGGTGGAACACCTTGCCTAATACTTGCTTAGTTTAATCATCGGCGAGCATCTTACCCAGTACTTGCATTATGTCGGGCAGGTATGGTGGAACGCCTATCACAAGGGTGCGATCCCAGTCGTTATGGGGCCACCCAAAGCCAACTATGTGAAGTTGCTGCCCCCAAACTCCTTCATTCACGTCGATGACTACGACACACCAAAGGAGCTCGCTCGCCACTTACAGTAAGTCTTTCTTCGCATTAACCTTCATGTGATAGGTGTATAACATTTATATGCCTTAGAAATATGAGAAGTAGGTATACCATGGTAATCATTCCAAAATCAGGAGCCAGTTTTAAAGAAATGAATTTTCCGTACTCAATTAATCTCGTACTACAAAGCACTAACAACTGTAATGAATCGTATGCACTCCTCCGCCTTGAGCTCTTCATAATCGGGAGACTTGGCCTTCTAAGTTCGTATCCTATGCCTGTTGTTGCAGTCAAAACATAGGATAACAAAATTAATTCAGTAGGTATGGTATACCCGCATTTCACTTATCTCAGAGCATATCGCCCAAGCTAGCAGGAGGTGCTCTTGACCATGTCATGCGCAATAGATAATGTTTGCTCTAGCGGAGGTGGTGAACCATGTGGCTCATTCCTCTCCCAGTCTTTTAAAACTTGATGAAGTTCAAATTGCCCCCCAAGTATGTTCAATCAAAAATCACCAGAAATGATCAATTTTTGCAACATAATTAAGGGAAAACTGAGCGTTTTAAGACCGCGCACGAGTGAGTGAACTTCGCTTTATTTGGTCACCTAATTATTTTCAGCCTTTCTTCATTTGTTTGTTTGTATTTTTGTAACAAATTTTTTATGAATAAGCTTTGTTGTCATTCTAAAATTGGATTTTCGAATCCTCTTTCCATTTTCAAAAGATTTGACTTACACGAATATGACAGCAGAGCTAAACCTATTCGAATTTCTTCAGATACCTGATAGACCATCCGGACGAATACCAGAAGTACCACTTGTGGAGGCGTCGGTACCGAGTGCTCAACGAGCACGGGTACTTCCAGTCGCCCGTGTTCCACATGTGCCGCCTGTGCGAAGCTCTTAACTACAACAACGTCCAGAACCAAAGGGCGGACTTGGACCCATTCTACAGTCGAGACCAGCACTGCTATGCCGCCAAGTGGAGACCGAGGGAAAACTGACGTTAGTTCATATCTTTACCTCCCTCTTATCAAGATGCCTGGAGACTACTCAGTGCACTGATTTTACGTTTTTCTTTTTGAGTAGAGTGTTGATAAACTCCTGGGTCATCTTACATCTGAACTTTGTTCCTGAATCTCTTTTGTGCAAGGTAAGGTTCTGGTTTGCGTGGTCGTCAGCGCGAATATCCTGGCTGCGTGGTTTTAGAATTAGTTGTGTCCAGGCCTTACTTGTGTGTGCTGTTAAAATTTATGATTTTTAATTGCGTTGTGTTATTTGTAACTGAAAGAAAACGCGGGTTTACTAAAGGAAATAAATTTTTACTTTCAATGGCCCGAGTAGGTACCTTATTGCGTCTACATTTTTTTCGTAATGAGCGTTGACTTTTGTGTCCTACACGGATAAATTCCACTGGTGTAGAGTTCTTCTGTACATTTGTGCTCACTGCTTCATTTACGGCCTTACGTTGCTGTCATTAGCTGAGCTGTGATGAGCAACAATATTCCTGAGCAAAAGTGTATGAAACATCAAACTTTACCTCCAAATACGACGTGAGTAGGCCTAAAAAACTCATTTCCTACATTTAAAAGGTGACTTTAACTGATGTCGGTTGGAAATTTTTTTAGAATGATTTAGGATTCCCATGGAAATTGACGTTGATAACTTTTCCCGCAAATTGAATCTTTGTGCGTGTTTCAAAATTCGGATAATTAAGCCAGAGAATCATGAAAATGTTTACGCTTTTAAATTTCTTTCTAAGTGCCATCTGATTGCTTGGGCTTACTGTCATCTCGTTTTCTCTCGTGGCCGCAGCTTGAATTGTGTGTTACAGTTCCCTTTTTGTTTTATTCGTTATTGACTCTTCTCTAGGTGCGATAATATGATGAATTTGGAAATCTTTTACTTTCATTTGATCTAGGTGATTTCATTTTAGAACGATTTTCCTGTTTTTTTCATCTAAAAAAGTAGACACGAATTTGCTGTTATTGTGTAGGAAATTTAGCGGAATAGATTTGAGTGAAATGATTTGTTTACAGCTATCAATAGGAAACTGCAATATACGTGATTGGTGCCTGCATACTGTACTGTTGCAAATATATTTTTGTCTTTAAAACCACTATCATTGTTTGACCTTATTATTTGTGAAGTACCGAGAGGTAAGTAAACCCATACGACTGGCTAGAACTAAACTTGCCATTTTCTCAAATGAATAAAAAATATAGATGATAAGTAGGGAGAGGTAAGAAACAACCATATAACTAGCTAAAATTGAACTTGCAGTTTTCCTAAACGAGACCAAAAATAAAGAAGGTATTCAGCGGCAGAGGCTGTTGCGGAGGTTGTGACGTCCACCTGTTCTGCACCAGAGGCGGCTCAAATCGATGATCGACATAAGTTCTTCATCATCTGGGGCAGTGTAACCTGAGAGCGTGGTGCTCGGGCGCGTCTCCATGCCAACGCATCTGACTTCAATCGGGTGAACGAATTCCAGTACTGCCCATATGAGTGCTGTTCTAGACCAAAGTCAATTTATAATACCAAATTCAATTTATTCTGGTAACTAGAAGAAAAATAACTTCTCAATGAAATACAAATAAGTTTGAGCAATATCACAACATTCTTTCATTTCTTCACCTATCGTAAGAATACTTCTACATCTTGTATTGAACACAGTGAGGAATTCACGTCAATAATGAGGTTGATAGTTCCGTAACATGTTACTAAAAAATAACGGTTCCCCTGTTGGGTACACGTGATGAGCATTTGAATCACTGCACCTTGATATCTTTCCCACCAAATTGATACTTATTAGTTCCCACTTGAGAAAATTTAACTGCTCTTACATTCAGTTTTCTGAACTGTGAACATTCAGTTTTCTGAACTGTGAACCACAAATGGCTCGTTTAATGTGGTTAGTGTTTCAAATATAAGAAATTGTATTTGTTGGAAAGTAAATTGAACGTAGCAAGCAAATTAGTGGTTTGAACAACCATAATTTTTCAAAAAGCTTGAAGTAGTTTATTTTTTAAACAAGTTTCCTAGATTGACAGTTTGTAAGTTTTTAATGCTCTGTATGTATGATACTTTCAACAGGCTTTAGCAATGCCTCCTATACGTATGAAGTGTTACCTTAGCACGTCAGATGACGGTTAACACATCCGTTTAAACATTAACGTGTCTTAAGACCTTATTTATGATACCATTATCATACATCAGAAGCATATTCACATTAATATTTTAATGACGCGAACGTTTTCTAAATATTGAAGTCATATTACAATAGTTACATTCGAACGAAGCAGTTGGTACGTGGCAGCAGATGGAGGAAAAGCAATCAGCAACGCAGAGAAAGAATATGAAGTTAATAAACAATTTTTCCCCGATATTTACTTGATCATGGCATTTTTGTGTGAACTAGCGCATTATTCGTAAGTTACTGATGACTTTTTTTTCTTAGGTGTTAGCTTAAACTGAAATAGCGACTTGCAGGTAGTTTAATTCTTGGTGTTGATATTGCGTTGCAATATATCCTACTAATACCTGATCTGGAACTGCATCCTTTGTATATTGAAAAACAGTTTTAAGGAATAATTTCAGCTCAACATCAGAAATGGGGTTCAGTTTTCACCACAGGCTTGCGCTAGTTATAGAACAAAGCTAGTTTATTCCATGTAACATGAAAATTATAGCGACATTTTTACAATGATACTTTGAAAAGAATGAAAAGATATTTTTTCCTACGCGTGCTGTAGTTAAGAAACATACAATCTAAAGAGCTTCGGAAACAATGAGGCGGAAAAAAAAACATTTCATATTTATATTTCTGATCTGTAATCTTCAGAAAGTTTCAATACAAACCCCATTCTCTATTCGGGGATAATTTAAAACATCTTCGCCAAAGAGTCTAATCGTTGTAGTAGGTGGGTGCAATGTTATAAAATTAGCATTGCTGTAAGGAAGGAATAAAGACAAAAACATAAATCGGCCGTTATGTATAAGGAATTTTTATGCAACGGGGTCCCCCCGAGTTTATTTAGGAGTGAAGTGTCACGCAAGATCGCTTTTCTTGAATTTACCTATGCATGTAACCTCATTGGTTAAATTCTACATTTTTTGTTAACTCTCTTCGAAGATATTGAGGGATGTCTCTCCAATCTAGGCTGCGATGGTCAAGACGAGATTACGCTGACGATTAAATCATAATAGCCCTTATTTTTCATAGAGCACACCTTTCACTCCAAGAATTATGCAAATGTTTCGTTTATACAGTAAGTTATCTTCACGTGCAATGCGAAGGAAACATTTTGATCGAATCGAATGCCCACATGTATCTCTTTCTCTAATGGCTCGATTTGACAATTTCTAAGCGTTAGAGTCGGTTATGGTAATTTTTCAAAAGCGTCTTCGGACCCGAAAATAATGCAAAGTGTTCAGTTTGAGGCCAGTTCGGTCATGCCGTAATTTCAGGAAGTTTAAGAGGGTTTAAGCGTTAATTAGTGTTTTGGTAACTTTGCCGCAGAGCTTGTAATTGCAATTTGAGCATCAGTTGTGTCCATAAATATTCCTGTGTCCGATTGCATCGAAGCAAAATCAATAATAACAATAGAAAATTATATTGGGTTAGTGATAGATCCTTGACAAACTACAAAATGATTTGAAATGAAAAGGGACAATTTTTTCCTAAGCGAACTACATGACTATTCTCTGATGAATAAACCTACAAACGACTGGATATTTATGAGTTAGACATTTTCCGTGAAAGTTGCTCGTGTTCAACGCATGCTGTGAAGAGATCAAGCAGCAGAAAGAGTGATACATTATTTTTAGCAGTGTCACAGCAAAATTTTCCAGTGATATTCAATAGAGTGTCTCAAGTGCTAGTGTTCCTCCCAAAGGTATGTTAATTTCCACTGGGATGCTGAGTGCACACCTTTCTAAAAATGCATTATTCATTACCTACATTACCTTTGACACCGTCGTGGCAATACATAATTCACCTGGAATTAAGAAAGAACTTTGTGTTTACAGATCAAATCATGTTTCCTTAATCGAACTGGAAACGCATAAAATGTTTTATTTTTTCTGTCACCAATATTATTTAGTTGTCACCCAATTGTCCTCGAAGCCACTTGCGCTGATATGTTTTGTTCAGGCGTTATTGATACTTCAGCACATATTTAAGGTTTGATTATGTACTGTCACAGGGGACTGGCAAATGAACATTAACTAATTAAACTTTTTATTAATGGAAAAAATTGACAAATCAAGTTTATTGTGATGTGTCCGGGGAAAAAAATTATTGGTGTATTCACTTGGTCAAAAATGACAGCTGTGGCTCAGTCTCTTTGAATCCAATTTAAATATTCAGTACATTACGTCAATAATTTTTTGAATTTAGTAGATATATAAAAACATTTGAAGTTTTCTGGGTGCTTCTATAACTGAAAGTTGTTGTTGGTCTAGTTACTTACCGAGCGTAATTTAGGAAATGAATGTTTTTTGAAATAACAATTTAATCGAATGACCGAATGAAAAGGTTGCTTAGTTGTATAGATTTCTTTGGATTTATAATTCATTGCTTGTTTTGAACTTATGAATTCAGCTCGGTTAACGAGAGTGCGTACTTGTCAGGCTATATACAGCGTTTTTGTTTGGCCACTGAAGCTTTTACAACAGGTGATGTCAGATCTTTGTTGGCAACTGTTTCAATAGCTGGTATTAGATTTTTTGTACTGTTCTCTCATTGTGGCTGCTCTCCTGTTGTTTGTGGCTACCAGTTCAAGTGAAGCGGAAATTGCTCGAGCGAACAAATTAGAAAACGAATTTAACATCATAGAAAGAGATATTGTAGCATGAGTGCGGCGTTGCGATATTTCCACCAGAATGAGAGAATTGTATTTTGTAGCATTCCTTTCAGTTTATTAACCTCTGGTATAATTGTGGGAGTGCTTTTCTAGTGCTTCCACCTGTCCCGCCACCCGACCGTGCGGCGTAACTTTCCGAATTAACGGACACAGAAGACATAGACTTACCTA